>CM050168.1:65171021-65366021 GCA_027410445.1 Discoglossus pictus
AGGAGAACTTCTCCAAGAGATCTCCAACTCTTCAATCTTTACTATATCTATCGCCCTCCCCACTTTGGTTCATGCATAACTGGACCCCATCAAATTAGTTTATTTATGATTACCGGAGCTATATCACATGCAGTTAGTAGAGAATGCCTCTGCAATCTTATTAACAATACAACCTCACTCCTGACACATAACCCTTGTCCTCCATGCCTTACACTGCTTCCCGTGAAATACTCCATACATTTCAAGCTTTGTCTCCTGACATACAAAACCCTGCATGGTCAAGGTCCCAGCTGCCTGTAGGAGCTCCTAACTCTGTATGTTCTGATATCTTCAGGTGAAGATCTGTTAATCTTCCCTACAATCTCTTAAGAAAACCATTGGTTCTCTAACTGTCATGGCTGCAGAACCAACATTATGGATCCTGACTTCAATGTCTTTAAACCTCTTGCTTTAACTCCAGGTCACTGTCACCATCCTTTCCCATTAATCCAATGCAACAACGTCACTATTTTACCAACATGTGGCTTAAAGGTATATGAAAATGTTTCTGTATTTCACAAGAAATATAATATACCTATGTATCTATGTATTTTATGTAATTTGTTTTATTAAAAAGTTCTCCTAGTAACAGTGGCAGTGAATGAAGGGCCCTGGTACAAAAAGAGCCCTCCTCATGCCTTCTCACTATACATATATAATAGATGCCCTTTGGGGTCAATAATAAAATCCAACACATTTTCTCCCCTTCTCCCCTGCTTTAACACATTATGTTCTTTCTCACAAGAAACAAATACTTAGTATCACCAACTTAAAGAAATGTGAACTATTGGCCAATTGTCTATATTACACAACTTTATTTTTCAGAACTGATTATTATACCAAAGTTAAACTCTATATTCTAGTTTTGATATAAAAGTAAATATATATTCCTTGCTCAGGGTTTTCAACTTTTCTACCCAACAGAAACATCTTCGATTCCTTTTACTGTGAAACTATGTAAAAGTTAAAAGCCATAGGCGGCCTTCCTGCTGGTTTTGAAAAATAGAAGTGGGATAGAGATGGTCTATGGTTTTAAATGTTTAAAAACCTTGAAATCAACTTGAAGGTGTTTTGCAATAGGCAGTAGATGCAGTGCTGTGAGATGACACCTCTGTGGCTTGTAAAATATTCAGAGATGTGTATGAACTGAGCGTTGATTGTTACTAATCAGCGGGGAGGTTGTTTTGTTGAGACGTTGATCTGACGAGGTAGAATCGTCCTCGAGAGGAATGCTTTAACAACCCGATACAGTCAGCCATATGCGTGGAGCCGAGTTTCCAAACATGGCAATCACTGGAGCAAGTTATTCTACTAAATGATGAAAAATTTCACTTTGGCTGGCCTGAGAGAGCAAGATTGAAGTTTGCTGACAAATACAATCTAAAGAAACCCGTGAAACACACTGAAATAATGAGTGGCAACTGAAATAAATCATACGCACATTGTACAAGTGTTGTAAGTGACATTGGAAAACTCATCAATGCCTGTTATATTTAAAAAAGACATAGTCCTAAAGGACCACTACAATATTCCCTTAATATGCAGTTTGTAGCGGAACCCATCACTGTTTTACCCTGTTTTATGATTATTCTTGGTTAAAATATGATCCTACAATATGTATGCTGGTTGATGCTCTGCAGAATATTAGCCAGACTTTTGCAGACCTAGGCTAATAGATAATCCTATTACAGAGATTCAAGAGATAAGAAAGTTGTAAAGGATCCTTGCATTTTCCAAAGTGTTTTAATTCTCTGATAAGAACAAAGAGGTGTAATTGAATCAGTGTCTGATTGTATCAAAGTTGCCAGGGAGGTGTGACCCCCCTATTGTTCTCTTTGTGTGTATTGTGTGTAGCCAAATATGGGCATGTGTATTGCCTGTGGCCAAAGAGATGTATATATAGTTCTGCAATGACAAAATAAAGTCAGTATTCATTTGACTCCCAAATTGTGTGTCGTCCAATATGGGAGGTCGGGGATGGTGAAACTGTAGTGCCTCGTGGGTATTTTATTGTATACCAGCGGAGATTTGGGACTGCGGGTCCCAGCTCCGTTACATTTGTTGGCAAGTGGTGGAATTGTTCCCACGGTCAGAAGGACAGCTACAGGAGACACCATTCCGTGGAGTACAAATTGAGGGCAACGCTAGTATCCGTACAGCGCCCCTGGCTACAGCAGGATGGAACCGGCTAGTTTTTGGACAGCGTTCCATGATGAGGATGAGAAGGAGGCCGCAGACTACAGGGAGACAGACAGAATGGAACTCTGGTATGATGCCCTGCAAGATGCCCAATGGCGGCGAGGTGAGAGTCTCCCCAGTGATGAGCAGCGGCTACAGAAGCGTGTGGCGATGCGGATGTATCTATTGGGAGAGCAGCCCCTGGATGAGTGGGTGACAAGACTAGAGACCCTGGTAAGGCGAGAGATCTGGCTAGACAACGCATACCAGGCCCTCTGGTGGTATACCGTTCGACTTACCCCCTGGACGGCTGAACACGACTTACCGGAGGGGGATGATTATGATGGCCCGGGTTTATTATGGGATGCCTTGGAGGACGATATTGATCTTGGCAGCACGGAGGGGTCTAGGTTTTGGGACATCTACGACTACCGGATGGGCATGTATGTCTGGGATGACGAAGGCGAGGTGAGCAAAGACATGACCCACCTGGTAACGAGAGAGTGGGAGCTGGAGCAGGACTACCAACACCTGCTCAGCCTTGTGCAGCCCCAACCTACTCGACAAGCAGAACCAGACTTCATTGACTGGTCCTGGGATGACCTCCAGATGGCAGGTAGAGATGGGACCGAGGTCTCTCTACCGGCCCTCCAGGGGGCAGAAGGTGTCGTCCTTTCCCCCCAGCGGCAGTGTGAACCCCAGGGGGCAGAAGGTGTCGTCCTTCCCCCTCAGCGGCAGTGTGAACCCCAGGGGGCAGAAGGTGCCGTCCTTTCCCCCCAGCGGCAGTGTGAACCCCAGGGGGCAGAAGGTGTCGTCCTTCCCCCTCAGCGGCAGTGTGAACCCCAGGGGGCAGAAGGTGTCGTCCTTTCCCCCCAGCGGCAGTGTGAACCCCAGGGGGCAGAAGGTGTCGTCCTTTCCCCCCAGCGGCAGTGTGAACCCCAGGGGGCAGAAGGTGTCGTCCTTCCCCCCCAGCGGCAGTGTGAACCCCAGGGGGCAGAAGGTGTCGTCCTTTCCCCCCAGCGGCAGTGTGTACCCCAGGGAGCAGAAGGTGTCGACCTTCCTCCACAGCGGCAGTGTGAACCCCAGGGGGCAGAAGGTGTCGTTCTTCCCCCTCAGCGGCAGTGTGAACCCCAGGGGGCAGAAGGTGTCGTCCTTCCCCCCCAGCGGCAGTGTGTACCCCAGGGAGCAGAAGGTGTTGACCTTCCTCCACAGCGTCAGTGGGTACTCCAGGGGGCCAAAGGTGTCGTCCTTCCCCCCCAGTGGCAGTGTGAAACACAGGGGGCAGAAGGTGTCATCCTTCCCCCCCAGCGACAGTTTACCCTAACCAGGGGAGACACCAATCTCCCAGACGGCGCAGATGGGACCGTGGTCTCTGCGCCCACAGCTTGTCCAGATCCCCAACTACCGTCACTGGGACAACCGGAGGAGGGGGTAAGTACAAACTCCCCTCCCCAGCTAACTTCTAATGTGGCCCCAGGGTTAACAGAGGAAATGTTAACCCCCACTGACCCCCACGTTTCCCTGGCTATTGAGCCGCAATATGTCCCAAGTACCCCAGCAGAAGAGCTGACAGCGGGGCAGAGTGCAGTCGGCCTCTGCCCTCCCTTTGTCCCTGGTACAGAGCAGGAGGTCCTGCAGGTTATACCAGCAGAAGAGCTGGCATCAGGGCAGAGTGCCGCGGGCCTCTGCCCCTCAAGTCCCCTCAGCGTGTTGCACCATCACCCCAGCGAAATATCCAGGTGCCTGGTTAGACTTCCCCCCAAAGGGGAGATGTGTGACGAAGTGCCCTTCGCCACTTTGGCTTGGAGAGGACTGTTTGCCAGCCTCCTGCCCTGCGACTATGGCCCTGGTACATATTGCCCTTTGGAACCAGTGTTCGGCCATACCAGAGTGTAAGTCACTCATTCTGGCCCTTTACATACAGGGGGGTCATTCTGTACTTGCCCTGTGGGAGCGGTGATACCCCAGATAGCTATGCCATGGAGCCCATTCATATGATGAAAGACTATGGGAAAGACTTTAGCTACATGGCAATTGAACTGTGTGAAGAGGATCTGAGAGCTATTCGGTGGTTTTGTGCGCTCAGATCCCAGCTATCTGGGGATATGGGAAATGTGAGTAAATGTGAATTGCAGTAATGCTAATGGGTTGTCAAACTAGAGAATTGACCAACAAATACTTTTGTCCGGACATCCCCAGGCCGATCCGTTGGGATCAGACCGTGTATGCCGGCTTATGGTCACGGGGGAGGTGTGTAGCGGAACCCATCACTGTTTTACCCTGTTTTATGATTATTCTTGGTTAAAATATGATCCTACAATATGTATGCTGGTTGATGCTCTGCAGAATATTAGCCAGACTTTTGCAGACCTAGGCTAATAGATAATCCTATTACAGAGATTCAAGAGATAAGAAAGTTGTAAAGGATCCTTGCATTTTCCAAAGTGTTTTAATTCTCTGATAAGAACAAAGAGGTGTAATTGAATCAGTGTCTGATTGTATCAAAGTTGCCAGGGAGGTGTGACCCCCCTATTGTTCTCTTTGTGTGTATTGTGTGTAGCCAAATATGGGCATGTGTATTGCCTGTGGCCAAAGAGATGTATATATAGTTCTGCAATGACAAAATAAAGTCAGTATTCATTTGACTCCCAAATTGTGTGTCGTCCAATATGGGAGGTCGGGGATGGTGAAACTGTAGTGCCTCGTGGGTATTTTATCGTATACCAGCGGAGATTTGGGACTGCGGGTCCCAGCTCCGTTACACAGTTCTTCTAAAGTCATTCTTACAAGCAGGAATTACATCTATGTAATGAAAACAAACAAACACCAGCCAAGGATACCTATATTTATCTGCTAAAATATGTAAATATAACTAATGGGGTGCCTAGTAGCAGAGCTTAAAGGGTATTAGTTCCAATAGCTAGAACAGAGCTCGATTAGGCACTAATTCTAGTAAAGACACGCTTATAGCACTCAATCAGAAACCTATAAAAAATATTCTTAAGTCAGAACTGTTATGACCCAGAGTTGAGGGGGGAGCCGGTTCAACCCCTAACCCTCCTGCTTACTGTTACAGGAGCACCCCTGGATGGTCTGTGTAATCTCAGCACTTATGGCAGGAACCAGCTCAGGAACACAAATAGGCATGGCAAAATAATAAATGCTTTTATCTCCATCTTTCTCTAAACTGACAGATACACCTTTTTTATGTATCAACCATCATAGCAAACTTTAATAACTGACTCACAGCATGACACTTACAGATTGCATCATTACATTCTAAATTAGTTAACTGTTCATGCAAACATGCAACATACAGATTTTAACATTATAAGTCAAACACACAGAGACGTAACGTAACATACAGTAATTAACATACATAGGGTAATCAACATAACATATTAGATAACTATAAAACATATTGTAAACCCACAGAGCCCAATCCCACAACCACATAAATAAGAGTCCAAAGGGACAAGGTGGTCAGAGGATCATGCCAATAACTTTTAGTGTGCTTTCCTAAAATTACAAATAAAGTGTAAAAAAAACTAATTGCAACCCACGAAGGCAAATGTGAAAATTACATGTAAATATAATGTAGGGAGATGCTTTCTGCACAAAAGAGTTGGTTCTTTAAATTAGCCAGAAAAAAAGTAGGAAATGCTTCCATCGTTGGTCCCAACAATTTTGGTTGCAAGTTATATGATGGGGCAATAACATACCCCTACAAAAATATAGCACTATTATTATTCTTTGGTGAACATATAAGACAGAGATCAGTTGGTCCAGCTTTCATGATTCTCAGCATGTACTTTATCTCAAGAATGTGCAGAATATGAAGTTGGCTTCTGGAGAGGAGCGCCTTTGTTACTGTCAGCCTACAGGGCTCCTGTCTAGAAACACCTAGTCTACACAAATCAAAGGTGTTTGTTCTTCTTCAACAAAAAGGCGAGAAAATGAGAGAGTTGGACACAGCGAGATCTAGCTGTTTGCTATATCTGCTATTGATTTATTCTATTTTTTATTTCTATTTACTGAAGCCTGACAGCGTTACATGTCTGTGTTGTATCCATAAAACACCTACACCATGCCCCCAAGACATACTCAATATCGGACTGATTGTTCAACAAGATGCAGTGAAATGTCTTGATTGTTTTCCTGGAAATAACAGTTGTTGTCACCTTTTTGCCACCGATTTCACCTTTACCACATTCATGACATTGAGTATGTTCCAAAATGTTGAAGGTGTGTAACTCAGATAAATCATGGTAACTATTACCTGCCCATTTGTGGCATCGCAGCTACTGTTTTGTTATTATTTGGTTTAAATTTAAATCAGATATCAAGTTTAATTGAACTAACTTTTCTTTCAATGGAATTTGAAGGTCGGCACATCTCTGTGCTGTTGTTCTTCCAGTGTCGCGTCCATCTACCCGGTGTGCCTTCAACGTGTTCAGAACATTTCTCAGGTTGTCAACATGTGCCATATGCTTAGAAGGTCTTGTGAAGGTTCATGAGGATTTCAATTAGAGAATTTAATTCTTTTTAGTGGTATAAGGTCTGTTAAAGGTGCACTGTCATCACCTTTACTTATCAGACATAATGATAGGTTGAATAGAAATGAGATCACCCAACTTAACCATGCACAGATAGAGTATCTAGGGAGAGACTCACCACAGACAGTTATATGAAGCATTTTAATGCCATGTGTCTCACATGTATTGTAAATTGCAACAAAAAGTGCATCTGTGTTACCTAGTGATCCAGGGATAATTTTCCATGACAAATACCAATTTGAGTTTTGTTAACCTTATATATTTTTGTCTCATGTATTCCTTCCAAACAAATACGTTTCCCAAATGATTAATGGGCCACTAGACATAGTATTATTAATAATATCCTTTATTTGTAAAGCTCCAACATATACAAGGTTTATGTACATGGCAAAAAACAATTGCAAAAGAATGGAGGGTCCTGTCTTTGAGCTTAAAATCAAATGTACATAGTGCTTTTCCCAAAGCACTTTAGAAAACGAGAATCTCAGAAACGTATAATCTAAAGGGGTGTGATACCGGAGGGTGATAGATACATTGTGCATATTAAGGTTGAAGGTGATAAACTTCTAAAAAGTGAATTTTTAAAGGTTTTAAAGCAGGAGGGTAGTCTAGTGGAGCGAGTCAAGGAGTTCCAGAGAAGTGAACAGCACAAGAAAATTCCTGAAGGTGGGAGTGAGAGGAGGTGATAAGAGAGGAGGAAAGAAGAAGGTCATAAGCAGAACGAAGAGGGTGGGTGGGGGAGTAGTTTGAGACAAGAGCAGAAATATAAGGGGGAACACTGTCTGAGGCTTTTGTGAGTTAGGGTCCTAGGACTCCAAGTTATGTTATGCAGCTACTTTTATAATAACCTGCTTATTAATAGTGAAATGTCAGAACTTGCAGAAATCCATAGCTTTTTTCTTGATGTATTGTCTACCAGAATGCAACATAAACTTTAGTAGACTGTAGGAAGCAGCAAGTTATAGGTACAGTGATTGAATTAGAATATATATTGTGCATGATACTAATAATTCTCCTATGGGACATAGGTATATTATATATTATTAGGCGAATTACTTTGACTTATAAAAGTTAACATGAATGGGTCAACATCTTTTCTCCAAGATTTTGTCTGTATTATCACATATCAATGACGTGAATTTATAAGAGATGAGGCATTATCCATTTAACATTTAATATCAAAATCTAAATAGTAAACTTTTGTAACTATGATTTTACAAGATGTCTCCAAAAAGATTCATCAATACGAAAGAAATACATGTCTTGAGAACAGTTTGTATTGTCAGAGAGTGTTCTAATGTAACAATGTTAAGAAGTTTAATCAAGATTTGAAGAATCCATGACTGAATGGTGAGCTGTGCAATATTATTTGAAATTCAATAGCCACATATGTTATTTCAGCTTTTACATAAAGCTAACTTTGATCTCTGGCTCTCTTCCGCGCATAACGCCACTCCGTGTTGTTTCATTTTCTCTCTTATGCCCTTAAGGGCAAATTCACTTGGTACGGTTTTAATTAGATATGTACTTGAAGTAGCACAGATACAGAACTTGGCCTGCACCTTAAAGGACTTCTGCTTTATGAAAAGGAGATTAAAAATGGAACAAAACATACATTGAGTCAAGTAGTTACATGTTCTAAACAGCCATAGAATTGCTAGCTGTGTAAGGTCACGCTTTTATACATTGTGCACGAATCTTGGTGAGTAGGAGACAGAATGTTTCTTAGTCATACAAAAGAAATTGTATCAAAGCCATACATAGCACCTTTATTGAGAATATATTAATATACAAGACATTTTCATAATATCTCACAATCTTCTCAGATGCTGCAGCCATCTTAGGGCCTCATTCAATTGTGATTTTGCCAATTGAATAGGGCTCTATAAAAGCACATAGCATTTTTTTTTTTTACAATATTTTTAGTTAGTGAACTTCTATTCAAAAGCAATGTCTTCACTAACTAAAAACTTTTGTAAAAAAATATGCTATGTACATATATAGAGCCCTATTCAGTTGGCAAAATCATAATTGAATGAGGCCCTTAGATAGTTAATCTGTTAGGCCCGTTAGCAGACTGATAATCTGGCTTGGAAGGGTATGTTCCACCTACACTGTTGTTGTTCATTCCTTCAGTCGTCTCTGACTCTCGATGACCTTATGGACGCAGCATGCCGGGCACATCTGTCTGTGTTTCTGGTTGTTCTCATCCATATGGTTTTGTTGGCAAAGATACTGGAGTGTATTTTCAATCCCTTCTCAAGTGGACCGCCATTTGTCTGACCTCTTTGCTATGACCGGCCCATCTTGGGTGACCAGACATGGTTTAGCTCACAGGTAGTGATCCTGAAGAAGACCTACAACTAGGTTTCTTTTTTTTTTTATCATCAAGTTCTTCTAGAAAAAAAAACTATGTCTGTAAAAGTTATACCATTTGTCAAGTTTGCAAGTGACCCCATCCAAGTTTTTGGATAAAAGATGCCATTTTAAATGTTTTTTTTTTTTTTTCATTGAAGCTCAGGGGGCCAACTTGATTGGGTCATAATTTCAAGAGCCAGCTGCAATTGAGTTGCACAGTTCCTCCCATTTCTCTCGGGTATCTAGAACAATGCCTGCTATTATTGAAGCAATATTAAGTGAGATAGTTAGAACTGTATTTATTCATTTTAAACTTTTTATAAAAACTATTCATAAGCGCATACTATAAATATGACACTGCAGTGGTCCTTTAAGACAAACAGGCAGATAATACATTGCTCACTGGAGATCATGTGTCAAGGAGCTTGTAATCTATTCATATGATGTAAACTAACAGGTTCCCTTCTGGACCGCTACCTTGTCATGGTGAAGGGGTTTGTGTACTTCAGTTAAGCTGTGAGCTATAACATGTAGGGTCACCCAAGATGGGCAGGTCATAGCAGAGAGGTCCACTGAAAAAAGCAACTGGCAACCCACTCCAGTATCTTTGCCAAGAAAACCATATGGAGCACCACCAGAAACACAGACAGATATGTGCTGCATCCATATGGTGACCAAGAGTCAGACACAACTGAAGGACCAAACAACAACAAAAATAACAGGTATAGAAGGAGATGCATTTTTATTAGCAAGCACATGCAGAGTTCTGTAAGTGTGAATAATTTAAAGCAATGCTTCTTTTAGGATGCGAATATCCAGCTGGGCTTTAATAATGAAGACAGCAAGTGCTTGGAGAATATTAAGTGGACAAGTGTTTCATGGATAAAAAGAGAGGAGTTAAGTGTGATGTGAGAGTCCTGTAAAAGTAAAAAGCACACACATTAATGATATAGTCTATAGAATGCATGTTACAAGAGTATAAAGAGGGCTTTAATATTGAAACGCATTAATTATATGTGTGTATGAATAAAGAAAGGGTTCCCTGGTGGTCCAGTGGTCAGGATTTGGTGCTTTCCCCACTGTGGCCTGGGTTCAATTCCAATCAGAGGACCAAGAGGTCACACTACCCTGGAACCATGCAGGGTGCTGTTTGGTCAGTACTTGGATGGGAATCCACCTTGGAAAACCAAGAGCTGTATGTTGTGGCCCACTGCAGAAGGAAGTGACACAGTTGAATGATACAAACCATAAATAAAGATTTATATTTCCAGTTGTGTACCAGAAAAAAGACAAATGGGGTTTAAGTTTAGGGCACAAAATAAACTTTCCATATAATAATTCAAATCAGATGTTCTTAATGTGGATGGATTGTCGCAAACTTCTCACTAGAAAATGATTCTCAATTGTTGAATTTTTTTTTCTCTTATTAACTGATTGATCAAACTGATATATTGGTCCATTTGGGATTAGATTTGATGGTAGATAGGAAATAAAATGGACCATCTAGTCTGTGAATTTTATCTACCTAGATTGAGTCCATGATCACTGTGGAGTCATTTGGTACAGAAAGTCTCCCAAGGAAGTTAATGATTCCTTAATATTTATGAGACATTGCCTACTTCATTGAGTCAGAAACTGAAATCCAAATCCTGATTTAAGTTATATTTTAACATATCACATTACTGTATCATTTTATAAAGTCTCATTACCTGTAATCTGCAAAGTGAACTATTAACAGCAACCTAGACATATAGTTGTGTTACAGATTAGTGTTTATGGTCACACTCATGATGTTGAGTTCTGGCTACAATATACAATGTAGTAAACTGAAGTCTATGAAGCAAGTTACATAGTTACATAGTAATTGAGGTTGAAAAAAGACTTTCAGTCCATCAAGTTCAACCTTTTAAGATCTCCTCTGATCTGCAATATGCAAATTAGTTGTTAACGAATTGTGTTCAAGTGTAGGAGAAGTACAACATTATTCCACTGGTGCAGTATTTTAAATTACAAGTTTAAATAAGCAATTTATTTTTATTAGTACAAATGAGATCTACTGTAGTTGAACCAGGGATTCTACCTCCTGCGTAAGTCTCCTATCAGTCACTTGCAATTTAATATAATTTAACTGTGGCCAGGGCACATTCACCGCCACTGGACTGCTACCTTGTCGTGGTGAAGGCAGTGCCAGATCTACTTTTTTTGAGCCCCTAGGCAGTGAAGTGGAAGAGCCCCTGTGAGCACGTGTGCAAGTTGTGCATGCGCCCATTTCCCCCTTTACTGTACGTGTATATAACCCTCTATGTCCCATAGCAGCTATTTTAACAACATAGCTATTCATACAAATGCCAAGGTATTACTTGTTTATTAAATGCATTTGATGTTGGACCAGTCTGTAAACTGCAGTTGTTCATTTTTAAACCAGAATTTATTTTTAGGGTTTTTTAAGCTAAAAAGCGGGAGCCCTTCACAGGAAAGCGCCCCTAGGCAGTTGCCTAGTTGGCCTGATGGGTAATCCGGCCATGGGTGAAGGGGCTTGTGTACTTAAATAGATCTGTGAGCTGAACCATGTAGAATTACCCAAGACGGGCAGGTCACAACTGGAGAAAGAACTGGCAACCCACTCCAGTATTCTTGCCAAGATAACCATATGGATAAGCATGACCAGAGACATAGATGCCTGGCGTGCTGTGGACCATAGGGTCATGGAAAGTCGGATACGACTGAACGACTAAACAACAATAACAGCCCTTAATCTGAACCACACTGAAAATAAATGTTCCTGTACTTGTACCATATACAGTGTGTAGGTCTTGCCCAGACCTCCGAATCGGCTTAGCCCTAACTGATGTTTTTTTTGCAGAATTTTTTAGTTAGTGAAGACCTTGCTTTTGTATAGAAGTTCACTAACTAAAAACGTCTGTAAAAAAAATATGGTGTGTGCTTATATAGAGCCCTATTCAATTGGCTGAATCACAATTTAATAAGACTGAAGATCTGTATTATGTTCTGCTAAAAATATCCCCTTATAATAGAACTCAATGGCAGAGTAGGACCACATAGGATACCCAAACCCCACTCAAGCTAGTCAGAGTAGTAGTCCAAGATGGAATCTTCCTTCACACAGTTATCTAAATATGGGATTTTCTCAAAAAATGTATATTCTTATTGTAACGGAGTTGAAACACGAATCCAATATCTCCGCTGGTATACAGTAAAATATCCAAGAAGCACTGCAGTCTCACCATCCCCGACCTCCCATATTGGACGACACTCAATTTGGAAGTCAAAGAATACTGACTTTATTTTTTTATATGCAGAAATATATATACACATCTCTTTGGCCACAGGCAATACACATCCCCCATAGTTGGCCACACAATACACATAGAGGGACAATAGGTGGGTCACACCTCCCTGAGGCTACCTGGCAACGTTGATACAATCAGACACTGATTAGATCATCCTTCTTTGTTCTTATGTCTGAGAATGAAAACACTTTATACAATAGACTTCCTTATCTTATGAGGAGTCTCTGTAATAGGATTATCTATTATGCCAAGGTCTGCAATAGTCTGGGCTAATATTCTGCAGAGCATAAACCAACATACATACAGTATAATAGTAGGATCATATTTTAACCAAGAATGAAATAACCATAAAACAGGGTAAAACAGTGATGGGTTCCGTTAAACTTATCTTATTTATTGTTGTTATTTCAATACATACATCACACAGTGGTCTATTAAGACAATAAAGAGAGGATCCCAGGGTGTGATTACAATAAAGACAATTAATTTATGCAGCATTGCTTACTCAGACTTGTTTAAAGTACCAAAACAATTGAAATCATCTTCAGATGTGTATTAACTAATAAATAACCCAATAAGATTATTTGCGATCAACAAATTGACAGAAAAAACTAAGAGCAGTTTCCAATGTCTCATTTAAGCCGTAACAATAAAAATAGGATGTGATAGACTTCACCTTGACTCTAACTTCATGGCGCGGTCTATGAGCGAAACACCAAGTTCCTGTCGATTGGAAGTAACACTAGACAAATGTCATATCTCGTTACCTCTACACTGAATTAATGTGCATAATAAATTGGCTAAATTGGAACTCAAGTAAATGCAGCTTGAATGACTAATAATGGACACACCACATATAGCCAACACCTTGATCTTGACATTAGAGTCTTAATTACAAGAGACATATGTAAGGGAATCACAGTGTCGCGGCTATTGGTGCGCGACCATATGGTGAGAGCAATATGGCATTTCTGATTAGAAATAAAGAAACCAAAATGTCTCAAGTTGTTCTTTTTGCCACAGCATCATGTACTATGTACAATTTTAGAAGCTCTATTGTACCGGCAGAGCAATAGAATCTTTTTCATCTCTTGCTTTCAAGCGCCGCGTGTCCTTTTAGTTGAGGTTAAAATCGACTATACTTATAAGATCCTTTTGTGTGAAGACAAAGGAACGACTGAAAAACTAAAACTGCATCATTGTAAAGTTCTCATAAAATTTCAGGCTGTAAAACCCCCTCCACCCCCTCCATCTCACATCCTCTCCTCTAATCCTTGATGTCCTTTTTGGTTGAATGATTTCTGTCAATAAGCAGAGTTTGCAGTGGAGAAGTTTTTGGGTGAGGAGCAGGGAATTGGGAGGGATGGAATTTCCATATATTATTTTACGGTAGCATGGAATGCAGCCAAATAGAGGCAAAAATGTGGGTTTCTCTATAAAATAGTAATATTAAATTATTGTGTCCAGTTTCAGGACTGATTTGTACTTTTTCATAAAATGGTATTAATGTGGCATGGAAATCAGTTTATATAATGCAAAAGTGCAAAGTGCATGTTTTAAATATATATATATATATATATATATATATATATATAGTAAATAAATAGTACATCTGTATTCACATTTGAATGTCTAAAGCAAGTTGAAAAACCTGCTTCCAGCTCAGAATTCTGAGAAAAACAGTTATTACACTGCATTCTGGGAATCTGGGACATGCAAATGTGCCCACAAATGCCTCGCTCTTCAATCCATAGCTATTTTCAATCATGGCTTCCTTTATTCATTCCCAGCTCAGCTACCCAGAATGCAGTGTAATAACTGTTTTTCTCGGAATTCTGAGCTTGAAGCAGGTTTTTTCACTTGCTTTAGACATTCAGATGTGAACACAAATGTACTTTTTATTTACTGTACTACTGTACGGTGGAGGGCTTCTATCGCTCTTTTGCCCACCATATTATAAATGATTGTTGTGGTGAGCTACCTACTCATAATTTCCACAACACAGGCTGAGATCCCGCTCCATGCTGATGATAGCCAGTAAGCTTGAAACAGCTGTACATGGAGAAGGAAACTCAGCTTGTGTTTAATACAACCTTGGCTCTGCATTAAAGCTGTGTAATACGGCATGCATAAGCTTAAAGGAAGCCATGTTTGAAAATGGCTATAGATTGAAGAGCGAGGCATTTGTGGGCATATTTGCATGTCCCAGCTCAGCTTCCCAGAATGCAGTGTAATAACTGTTTTTATCGGAATTCTGAGCTGGAAGCAAGTGTTTTAACTTGCTTTAGATATTCAAATGTGAACACAGATGTACTTTTTATTTACTTTACTGCTGTACAGTGGAGGGCTTCTATTGCTCACGATATATTAAATTACATATATATATATATATATATATATATATATATAAAGTTGTTTTACATGGAGTAAAATATGTCTAAACCTTGAAACGGGAAATGTACATGGCATAGTGTAGTCTGTACAGTGTAGGTCTCAGTGTGTTTGCATCTGACTCTCCATGACCTCATGGACCTTAATACACAATGCTGATCCACTTGATATCCATAGCAGAGATACTGGAGTGATTTGTCAGTTCCTTCTCCAGTGGGCCACAGCCTAGGTATTCCTAGGTGGTCTCCCATCCAAGTACTGACCAGGCCCAACATTGCATGTCTTCAGGGGGGTGTTACATCCTGGTTCCCTGTCTAAAATCAAACCCAGGTTACAGTGGTGAAAGCACAGAATCCTAACCACTGGACCACCAGGGAACCCCTATTCTGATGCATTTATGTTACTGCTCACTCACTGAGCGGTTACACATTTTAATCCGTATATTGTGTATGATTTAAATATAAAACACACTATGCCTTATTTCAGACTGCAACAAAATAATACAATCTTTCCATGTCCCTTTAAAATGCATTTTAAGGTCCGTATTATTATGTCATATTTGGATCAAATATGGTTGCAGCAGGAATAAATAAATATGTTGTTTTAATTGCTGTAAAACTGATTCATCAACAAACTAAATACTGTACTGCTTCCTGAAAACTAATTTGGCTTTATCAGGCACAGTCAATAGATGGAGTAACTGATTAGCACTCTATAATGCAACTAGTGCAGTGCTCTACTTGGAGTTAGAATGATGCTGCTACAAAAGCAGTTTGTACAGAGGTTTAAATATTACCAGAAACATTTTTTTAAACTATTTTCATGTAAATTTTTTAAATAATAATTATAAACTGCTTTTTTAAATGCATGTAAAAAAATGTGTGACTTCTGTGTCCATTTTTTTTTTTGCACAATTTTCTTATATCATATCTTTTATATGATATATATATATATATACCGTATATATATATATATATATATATATATATATATATATATATATATATATATATATATATATATATATATAACTTTTTAAGTGTAACCTCTTCCCTACTGCTGCTGTT
This sequence comes from Discoglossus pictus, assembly GCA_027410445.1. NCBI lineage: Eukaryota > Metazoa > Chordata > Amphibia > Anura > Alytidae > Discoglossus > Discoglossus pictus. The sequence continues at coordinate 65,186,922 of CM050168.1, forward strand.
TTTTGGAAGTAGATGGAGGGATTCCTAAAGTGCACTTTTTTCACTATAAGAATTCCACTCGGCATTTTGCAGAGCTTATTGTGATTGGATGTCTCAGTGTAATAGCTGCATTGTGCAATTGTACAGTGGTCATTATGAAATCTCTTAAAGTGCAAGTAGCAAGTGAAAGGGGGTGGATCATGTTGGTGATGTGGATACAAGAAAATAATTTAAAAAAAATATGTATGCTATTTTTTATCAAAGTTGCACATTTTAAACATTTTATATTTGATCTAAACTGAAGTTGTAAATTATTTCCACAGGTGTAACCTTTTAGTGGGAAGAAGTTAGGGGAGTTTTTGGAAATGAGTTCAGATATAGAATGGATTTGTAATGTTTTATTGAGAGATTAGGAGGTCACCAGTTCTAGCACATTTCTACCAATCACATCAGTATTCAGTTAATAATGATATTATTTAAATCAGTGTTTTCCAAATTAATTAAGCCATTTTAGTCATCATATATTGATGGCACCCCATAACCCCAAAACAGATGACTTGGAATCCCATATTTTTTACCATGTACTCCAAAATGGCTCAAACATGTTCCCCATGATAACCAATGTACGTTTCCTCTTTCTTGGATACTTTTAAGGACATGGTAACACTCTCTAGAAAATTAAACTTTTGGGGGAAACTGACAAGGTTACAATTTAAGGAACTCCAAATACAATACTGCTATAAATTATGGGTGTGTTAAAACTTACTCTCCATTTTTTATCATTATATCTCATTGTGATAGGCAGCTCCGATGACTTAAATGGACAAGAAGTTGTGTTTTAACCCCTTCATAACATAAAAACATAGTTATGATGGAGTACACAGATTAACAAAGCGTTTTTGTGTCAGCTGTTCGTACAAACTAGCGCAATTGTATGGTATTTTAGCCCTGCCAGGATTAGTAGGCATGTTTATCTTAAGTATATAAAAGATATTTATGAGACATACTAAGCAGATAATGACAAGATCATTTGATACTGAATGTCTGGTTTATCAAGCTCTGAGGATCAGGAATATTCTGAAGATTAGTGCATTAGAATAAGAAAGCTGGAAGCTTTTGAAAGTCACTAAGCTGATTAATAAGAACATTTCCTCTAATGGTTTCCATGTGGTACCAACAGTGACAAAGCCCAGAAAATGCAGAGAGGAGACCTTTAAGACGGTGCATCTCTGTTCATCAGATATTATACAGCACGCTATAGTCTTCCAGTTGGAGGAGCAGATTCTTGAAAGAGTTTCAAACACCAGTTTTATTATGTGCTAACGATGATTAATTGTTGTTTCTGCAACATTAACCGACTGAGATGTGGACTCACTGAACCATTTCCATATTCTTCCGGCTGTGCATTCAATGGGCCGGATGTACTAAAGGTCAGTGTAGCGGTGAGATATGGCTATGTTTCAACAACAAGCAATAGTGGCCAACTACATATAATAAAAAAAGACACAATAAGTTATACTTATCCACCCAAAATTGGAGGCAGTGATGTAGAATGCAGAATGATAGAAGAGAAATGTGTCCAAGTCAGGATATGAAGACATGATGCGATATTATCCTGATAATCTGATCAAACTTTCTGCTGAGGTACAAGAACTCATCCACAAGGCTGGAAAGCATTCATGTTTAGTCGTTCAGTTGTGTCCAACTCTCTGTGACCTTATGGATTGCAGCACACCAGGCACATCTATTGTCCTGTATCTGATCATGCATATCCCTAAGGTAATCTTGGCAAAGATACTGGAGTGGGATGCCAGTTACTTCTCCAGTAGACTGAGATTTGTCTGACCTCTCCACTATGATCTGCCCATCTTGCTTTATCCTACATGGTATAGCTCACAAGTTAGCAACCCGGAAGGGGTCTGGAGAGCGTAAGGGAAAAAAAAGAAAAACATTTGGTGAAGTATATATAGATTAGTATAAAATATATTATATGTATAATATATTGAGTTTATTGTCCTTTTATATATATATATATATATATATATATATATATATATATATATATATATATATATATATATATATATATATATATACAGTATGGATGGTGGAGGGCTTCTATCGCTCTTTTGCCCACCATATTATAAATGATTGTTGTGGTGAACTACCTACTCATAATTTCCACAACACAGGCTGAGATCCCGCTCCATGCTGATGATAGCCAATAAGCTTGAAACATGTACATGGATTGGATACTCAGCCTGTGTTTATTCCAACCTTGGCTTTGCATTAAAGCTGTGTAATAATACAGCATGCATAAGCTTAAAGGAAGCCATGTTTGTTGATGGCTACGGAATGAAGAGCGAGGCATTTGTGGGCACATTTGTGTGTCCCAGCTCAACTTCCCAGAATGCAGTGTCATAACTGTTTTTCTTGGAACTCTGAGCTAGAATTAGGTTTTTTAACTTGCTTTAGACATTCAGGTGTGAACACAGATGTACTTTTTATTTACTATATATATATATATATATATATATATATATATATATATATATATATATATATATATAGACAATAAGAACAATAACAATTATACTTACAAGCAAAATATATATTGTAAAAGACATACATAAAAAATAATTATAGGCCTTATAAAAGTGTAATAAAAAAGCTAATACTGGGTAGAGCTAAATTAGTCGCCACAAAGTTTGAAGAACATAAATAGAGACCCAAAATGGTATATGACCGATAAAATAATATATCTCACCAGAAATAATAAATGATCATAGTATAGTATATGGCCTTTACTATAAAAATATAAAAAATAAGTATACAAAAAAATGGCAGTGCTGCTATGGCTAAATATGCCCAAGCCCTCTCCTACCCAACTCATTCTGTTTAAAAAGTATATTTTGTCAGGGCATGCTTTTTATTTTTTGGTACAAACCTATAGAACTCAACGCTGAAAGGATTTGATGCCCTCGTTTAGAAGAGTACGCTTTAAACAGTAAAAATTTAAATTTGCAATGAATGCCTCAAAAATACTTTTGTATGTTATATTATTGGCTGAATTGTTATCGGCTGAAAATGATTCAGTACTGTGAGTATGTGAAAACAAATACACTGAAATTAAAAAGAAAAGGTGGTTTCCAAGTCCCTTTGAAAGGTAAATTGTTGGTCCTGACTCATACTATTAAATTATGTCGCTGCTTAAATCTTTCTAGTGAAACCTTAAATATATTTCTGTGCCTTTTTGCCAAGATAACCTCATCACTCACATGTGTAAATCCAGCCCAGCGTTTTATAGTATTCTTGACGCAATGAGATCCTCAGATGTTGATGTCATTGAGCGGCTGATTAAATATGATTATTATTATTTTTGTATTTATTTACCGGACCAATATTGTCAAATCTATAGGGTCTTTTAACATAATTACAGTTAACAGTATCCAAAATGTTTAGTTTTTTTTAAAGCAATGAAAACATCACAATATTTACATGTTTATTTTTTTATGCAATTATTTCTATTAGTATTTTGTTTTCTGACCTGATTTTTCCTGCTACTTTATCAAGAAAGTGTTCCCTTGTAATCTAATGGGACCTTGCGTGTTAGTCCAGCGCCAGCCTGCTCCAGCAGCAAAACTGCAACTTGCCACTAGATGGCGCTGTCACTGTCTGCATCCACAATCATCCTGGGTGTCCTGTACAGCCCCCTTTCTCTGTGTCTGGGCTGATTGAACTCACTTCTCTGCAGCAAACTCAGGGAGTGTTTTCTAACTCACACCATTGTAATGAATTATAATTTCCTCATTGCACAATACAGTATAACGAAGTGACAAGAGCTCCCTCACTATTATATTCACTAGCGACATGCCCATCAAAAATGGCGGGGCAATAACATTTGAAGCCATGGGAATGCTGTTTGACACACAATGTGAACCTTTTTGTACTGTGAGGACCTTCGGCGCTCTCATCTCGTTTATTTTTGCTCTTCTGAGCACCTTCGTCACTCATTATAAAGAGAGATATATATTTATCCATATTTACTTAATCAATAATGAATTAATTAGTTCTTGAATAAATTAATATACGTTATTATACTTTATTATTCATTGTGATAGGGTTAAATGAACACTTTATTGTTCTTATAAAGGCTTCTTTAAAGAATAGTTAGGTAAAGCTTGATTAAAAAAAACTTTATTAAACTTTTGCTGTGTGTTTAAACCAATAATTACTATTTTTTAATCATGCCCCTGGCTATATAAGCTATGGATCTCTCCAACTGGATGACATTTTGTGTCTGGAGTTGAGCCACCCAGGGGGAGGGCTAATTTCCTTTTTTCATACTTCAACTACAGTATTATAGTGAGTGGTGACTAGAAAGTGTGTTTGTACATGGCTAGCAGCTCATGTTAAACTGCGCCCTGCTGCTAATGTGTATTTCAGATAGTGCTTTGAAATTGGGCACTTCCAATTATCAGGTCCACTCCACCCACAATACTTACTTCACGGAGTAGAGAGATCCAGAGCTTATACAGCCTGGAGACCATTGAAAAATGGTAAGTTATTGTTAGATGCCCAGTAAAAGATTATATTTTTCTTTTCAAACTTTAGCTAATCTTTAGAGACCACTTTATAAGGCAACTAAAGTGGTACAGGAGGTCCACGGTTTATGGACGAGATACGTTCCTCAGAACGTCTTTAGGTCAAATTTGTATGCAACTCGGATCCCTGAATAATAATAATAACAATACTACAATGGTTCATAGGTAGTAAAGTTAATATAGTGCAATACTATAACAATAATAATAATACCCCTGTACAGAAACTATTGTGCTCTTTCTTTTAATTCAAACAAACAGAACATAAAAACACTTGTACAAAAACCCTTGTGAGCCCGTTTTTAAGTACAGGTCGTCTGTAAGTCGGGTCGTCTAACCCCAGGACCCCCTGAATTTCAATAAATACATAACTTTCCAGCAAAATTTTATGTTTTGATTTAATAACCGGCATGTAAAGAATTATTCTCTTTCATTTCACATAGGGTTAAAATATTCAACACCACCAGAAAGCTTCACTCTCCACGGGACGTGGTTACATCTCATTAAAATTCAATCCCACTTTTTTAACCTGTTTATTTAAGGTCACATCCTGATTTCTGAAGAGCACAGAGAAAGTTCATGCAAACTTTTTATGTATGCAGAAATTCGCTCCATATGTGTATGAGAAATATATATATATTTATATTACAGAGTGCGACCAGATGGCGAATCTGATTAATGCAATTTGCATACCATGTGCAAAAACATGTTTAAATTGTTGAAATATGTTCGTTAAACCAAGAGAGTTTCAATATTATTCTGAAACATTTCAGGATTGTTACACCGAAATATTTAATTTAAGTTTTTTAAATTTGAGTATAAAATGAACTTACTCAGTTTCTTTTATGCTCCTTTTTGGTGATGACTAACCTTTCAGGACTTGTATGAAGTTAATTAATTTGAAGATATAACAAAATGCAAATGGAGACTGTATATCAAGATTCTCAAGAAATTATTTTAAAGGATAACTGGGAACAGATATTTAAAATAAAACAGCATCTAATATATCACCTTTTAAATGCAATTATGCAGCTGTGGGATGTACCATATGGGTTTCTCGTAATAAAAGATCCCTAGGTGGGAAGGATATCTCAATCTCCACAATGGTAATTTGCCATATATGGCCTCCATGTAAATCAGGTGCTCTAACTTAGGGCACTGCCATAAAATGGCTGCAGGATCTTTCTTTCCTAAGTTCTACACTAATGTAAATCTTTAGCTCCCCCAGATTAGAGCACTCATCCCACAGCCATAAATCCTGCTCTGTAGCCGTAACAGATTTCTGTGCAGGGAGCAGCCAAACCAATCTTTACGGACGAGACAGGGCTGTAGAAGCCAATAGGAAATTCATGAATAGTCATGAATATTAAAATGAGTGGGAAGTGCTGTAGCAAGTGCCGCAACTAGGCTGCGTCAAGGAAACATTAGAGATATTTATAAAGAAATTGTTTTTATTTATTTATATATTTTATATTAAAAAGATGTGACAATTGTATTTATAGCTTCAATAAATAAAGATGCATTTATTTTGTTAAAATATGATATATTTATAGACAATACAGTAGAGTGTTAGTTCCTAGGCAATGTGGTTTTGTGACGTATATTAACCCCGTTGAGTACTGTGTTGTGTGTTATCCTGTATTTTGTATCATAAAACGTCATAATACTAACATATCATATTTTTTAATTGCACATATGTTGATATCGGATTGTTAAATGTCAAATAATATTACAAGTTCATCATTTTGTAGTGCTTTTTGTGCTACACTGTCCCTTTAAATGTTTCTTGGCGAAAACCACTTGATAGTGGTCTTTGGTACACGTACATTTTTGCAGGTACAACAGTGCCCTGATTGGCAAGTGGTCCGTAAAATCTTATTAGCATAGGATTTGGGTGTCAGAGTGTCAGGGAGTAACTTGTAATTTATTGTCAGTGCAACTCTTATTGGAGATTTTTGCATTACTTTTCGGCTTTGTTGTGAGGTTCACTTGTAGCAGTTCTCTGCCAGCATTTTAGGGCTGGGTGTATTATCATAGCTTCGTAAGATTTACTGTGCTGCTATGACACTAGTAATTACTTTTGTACAGATTTACCTAAGGCCCTATGTCTGTCAGAGGTTCCAGTAAAAGTAACAGAAGGCTCATCAGTTTACAAGAACCCCTCATAGAGAAACAGATATAACTAGTTGACAAAATAAACTTGTGAACCTCCAGTCAAAAAGTAAACTGAAAAATGCAAAGGCTGTGTTAATGTTGTCCATTATCCAGTTTAGTTATTCAGTAGTCCATGTAGACTACATTGACAAGAGTTGTCAGTTATAGAAATAGAAATGGTAGCAAGCAAAATGAAAAATATCAACATAAAAACAATTACCTATTATTCGACCCTCATGGTTATTGTCCCCAAATACCTGCCTTGAATCTTAAATGTCTCATTAATTTGTTTTTAGAACCACTGAGGAAGGATGAATTACCAGTATTGTCTGTAGAAGGACATATCTCTTATCTCTGTGCATATTTCTGATTACATAGCTTCTAGAAACTCTTTTATAGATTTACCAGAAATTTTGAAAGACAAAAACACTGTAAAATGTGGACTTGTTTCATGATTAATATGTGTTAACCCCGAGTTGGCTATAAGCAGCTTGTGAATCTGCCAATCTCTGCACTGGACATGGTGCACACAGTGCAATATGGATCAGGGATCAAAAAAAATCACATCTATGTTAAATTATTTGGATAATCTGTAAAATGAAAGTGATTTTTTTATCCCAGTTTGGGTTAATCTGTTTAATTACAGAGCAAGTGAAAAGCAATCTGTCTCTCTACAGTTTTCAGCCAATGTAACAACTTTAAAGGTTTCTGGACTAGGAATATAATAATACCTATTTATTTTTATGTTTTTAATTTTTTAAGAAGTTATGTTTTTTTCTGCCTAAAATATTTCAAATATTTCTAAACTGTTTTATCATTTTGCAGCTCATGAAGACAGTGTATTTTTAAGTACAGTGTCTCATAGTGACCAATCAGTGGCAAGATTCTGCAACATGCTGCTTGAGAGGTGTCACTGACAGGCTAATTTCAAACACACTGCACTTCCAGTTTGTGTATTCATGAGCTGCATGAGCTACATTGGGATGACCAACACAGTTACAAATTGTATGATGAAGGTAAAAAAAAACAGAGCTTAAAAGCACTTCTTAATAAAATAAAGTACTTAAAATAAATAGATACATAGGTATATGATATTCCTAGTGATATCTACAAACCTTCTATGTCTCTTTAAACTATCAGAACAGAGCTGTGCCCTGTGTTAAACACAGCGTCTTATTGCAGTACTGAGTATGAACGGTCCCCTCCATGTTATATTTTTTTGCTAAATATATAATCTAAAATACAATTATCAAATGCTGAAGCTCAGACTTTTATTGTAATGTCTTTCTCAAATGAATTATCTGAGCAGTTCTCTGCTTTTAACAGAACTTCATGTTGTAGCATCCCATAAACCTCCTACTCCCAACATGACTTCCATACTTCCTTTTACATTATATACATATTTTATAGTGAACTCATTCGGAAAGATGCAAGATATGAACATTAGCATAACAATTTGCTATTTAATCAGTGAGCTGTATCTGATTAGTATTAAACATATGGGTGAATTACATTAAAATTAATTAGTGTAAACAAATCAACATTATCCGTGGTTCTAACGTGTATACATATTAATATGTATCTGAACAATTAATTTTATCTTCTTAAGTATTAATAATTATTTTTCTATTTTATTTCTTTAAAATCATGAATATTACCATTTTGCAATATTACTTTATTTTCAGTTTTTTTGTATTTATTTATTTTACATTTATTTAGTTTTTATTACGAATCAAAACAAGAACATATTCATATAAACAATAAAAACAAAAATTAGGCATTTACTTATAAAAGGGATTTATATATAACTTAAAAGAAATACCAATATATAAACTAAAAAAGCATTTTTAATTAAACTTTGAACAGAAAAAAATATATAATAATAATAAATAAATAAACTTTTTTGATGTATAATAGTAATTGAGGTTGAAAAGGCTTTTAGTCCATCAGGTGCCTTTTTAGATCTCCTCTGATCTGCAATATTTGGATTCATTTTTTAATGATTCAGAGGAAGGCAAACAGAAAAAAAACATTGAAACATTGGCAATTTTCTGGAAATGGGAAACAAATATTCTAATAGTTTATTGCGTTTCCAAAATAATTTTCCATGGAATTAAGTCAAATTTTTCATTTCAGAAGATTAATGCATTTTATATGCAGGTGCATCTCATATGCCAGCACATTTTATTTGTGTGAAATAGCTATACCTTATATTTCTTGATATTAATGGTAGCTTAATAACAAATATTTATGTTGAGGACTATTTGGATATTAATGATCTCGTTTGGTTTCTTCTATTACTCAGTGAGTCTGTCTATTTGTAATTTATCCCAAAATGCTTCAGAGGAGAAAAAGAAATGTTTCTATCAATTCTATGTGTTTATTCCACAAATACATTTTCCACTTGTTTGATGTACAGTTTGGTGCTAGGAATTGTATGTATTAAAGAGGTTATCCTTAACAGCCACTTACAACTTTGCAAAGAGTGCCCGGGAGCAGTACGAGAAGCTTTCCAACATGTGCAACCATATGAACAAACTGTACGACAACTTAGGGGAGTACTTCACCTTCGATCCCAAAGCAGTGAGTGTGGAGGAATTCTTCGGAGACATCAGCGGCTTCCGCTCTCTCTTCTTGGTGAGTAGCTCTAATAGATTGTTTCTTTCTTTAAGATAACCATGGCATGCTTGAGTTTACACAGCGTAAGAACTTTTTCTTTGTGTTCTACCACTTCTTTATAATTATTTAATTTTTAATTGCAGTAGATATATATTTTATTGTTGAAAATAATTTGAGAGAAATAGTAGCTTTTATTACATTCTGTATAAATATAGATACACATATATATTTTTTTATCAATACCCCAAAATATGTATTTATGGTTATTGTTTCTGCTATTATGCTCTAATACTCCTTGTCATTTTGATAGTGCTATAAATTATATATATATATATAAAATATTTCTTATTTATCTGTTTCTTCTTATTGTGTAAAAGTAGACCTTTCAAACTAGTTTTAGAAGTGTCAATGGCGAGTTGCCATTCTGTTTTATTCTCATGACCAATAGCATCCAATACAGAGCAAATATTGGTACAGTAATCCTATTTTAGTTTAGCAGACTAGTGTCAAGGTGCTGACATGTGAGTTATCATTCTTGAAATGTCTTCAAAGTAGGAAAAGCAAGATATTCTCTTTGTAGTACAACTTCTTCCTTGCCAGCATTTGGGGGAGAGGGTTGTGTGTCATATCCTATGCGTTGAAGTCACACACCACTTAGGCCATGAATCCAACTCCTTCCTCTACTTCTGAATGGAGACAAAAAGACCATAGCTTACCCCTCATGCTTAACACCAACAAGCAGTGCGCTAGTCATCCAATATGGAAGTCCCCAGTTGGCAGTATAGTCTGATAAACATTCCAAAAATATGATTTTATATGTGTGTTTTACGTACCTACACTTGCTAGTTTATTACATGCTCCATAAACGGGATTTTTTTTCCTAATGAAAATGCTTCCTTTATTATACTTGTTTAAATTTAGAACAAACTTCAAGGTCCTTGTTTTAAAAGGAGGCTAATCTTGAAATACGCAAATTACACTAATCTTGGATGCAAACATTGTATTAGCCTACTAATGATAATGCCAAGAGTCTATGCTAAGATGACATTTTTCCTTTTTATTGGAGTCTCTATTCCTCCACTCTTCATTTATAGAATACATTCAGTTATTTTTATGTTCAAATATTTATTCAAGAATTGTAGCTGAAACATAGCTTCTTTCTGTTTACTTATTGATCTGTAATTGATTATATGTTTTGCTCATGAGAGACAGCGGCATGTAGTCTGATGGCTGAGAGGCCAGTGCTATTGTTCTCCAAATGGAACCACCATCTACTGCTCTAAGTAGCAGATGCACCAAGCAAACAATTAGGCTCCGAAGGAAAAAAAATATCCAAGCTTGTAAGGCAATCAACTTCTCTGGGCAAATGCAGTCTCAAACTCTATCTATACATTAAACAAAAGAAATGGCTAAGGAAGGAGACCGTTTAAATGAATTCTCTATCCACATGGTTTTGAAACAAAATATGAATGATCAAAATATATCAGTACAAACGTTAAATGAAATGCTGCATGGCCTGTACAGTGAGATGTGCAATTAATGGTATGATAATTTAAAGAAGAGCGCGCCCGACAACTGCGCGTCACCCCGCATATCATCACCCCATCACTCTTACTGAGTGGAACACAAACCTATCCATGTAAGGATTATAGTAATGTAAGGATCACTCCTGGAGAGGACGTCCTCTGTAACTTGTACCTGTCTCCCCTCACTGTCTCGCCTCTCTAAGGGCAGCACGATTGAGCAGAGGCAGCGCTGTCATCTGAGGGAAGCTGGGATGCAGTGTGGCGCGCAAAGGTCGTGCCGCTGGTGATGGCGCGCTTTTGGTGAGCACGCCAATGTCGTGCTACCAAACTCTCTTAGTGCTGAAGATTTTTCCTACCTAGCTTGCCCATATTATGTATCTTTATAGATTAACAGCCTTATTAAATTGCGATTCGGCAAATTGAAAAGGGCTCTATTTAAGCACAGATAATATTTTTTTTACAGAAGTTTTTAGTTAGTGAAGAACATTCACTGATTGCCCTGTCCAAGGTGGGGGGCATCATGTAATGTGGGGCAAGAAATATTCATCCCAACTGTACATTTACATTTTAATATTTTCTATGCAGATCTGATCTACATTTCCAGACTATACCAAATTCACTCCAAAAGTGCCAATAGGAACAATCAGCCTTTTAGCTGAATATATAACAGTTTTTGTTTAAGGTTATTCATTATAAATATTTCAAACAAAGAATAACTAAATACATATAAAAACATTGAAATATTTGCATTCGGCACTCAGTGGCCACATTGGAAAACCAAATTTGAGTCTGCATTTCTTTAAATATGGTCAATATGTGACCAATTTCAAATCTATTAACAATAAAGAAATAATTAAATGTATTGTATATATAATAAGAAAATCCTGAGCATTTATTAAGCTAAGTTTTTTAATTAGAGCAAACTAGATGGCATTAGCAATTCTAATCTATGATTGTTACCATATTTCTAAATATAGTGGCACTAGTCACAGATAGACCGAAATAATAATACAATTTCCACAGGTAAAAACTTGTTAGCCCTAAGTGAGACGTACATTTATTTTTGCTGCATTGTATGCAAATTGTTTTCTTATCTAACAATGCAGTAACATAGTAAAACATAATATATTGTACTGCATAACCTTCCTCGAGTCCTGAAGACTTTCAAATGTTCCTGTAAATTCCATTTTCTGTTCATTGATTACATTTTTATACTGCTGTGGATGCTTACTGTGTTTTGGCCGAGTACAGTTGCTAAACCTGTATATCATTGAAGTACATAGTTAAGAGCTATAGTTTTATGGAACTATCAGTATCGTATCTCCAGTGCTCAAGGATAAAGCACGGCCAGAGCAATAAGAGCTCTTATTTATAGAACAGTTCTGTGCCGGAGCTATGCTACTGGTGCAACTGCTAATCATTTGTGTTTGGCTCACACTGGTTTGGCCGTGAAGCTGTCTCATGGAACAGATTACAAGCCGGTTTCGCTAAATAGAGAGGACCAGATTTATACTTTAAAAATGATCATATTATGTCAGGAATACACGTCTCTACATTGTAGCTTATCACTTAGCACCATAGTTTTACGGGCAGAGGGATGACGCACAATCCAAAAGAGAAAAGGCAGTCAGAATTAAAATGAAATGAGCATCTTTTGACCAAGTCCACTGAATCAGGAAAGAGTCCAAGTGAGAACATCCACATATGGTGTTAAATGTTACCCATGGATTGCCGTGCAGTAGTTAAAAAAACAACAGTGGTGAATACCAACAAAATAGACTAATTTTTATCAAACACCACCCATCCAACTACCAGTACCTAGATCATGGAGTTAGTTTCCCTGTTTTCTTGTTCATAATAGGCATTGAGATATTGATTTGACTAATATCGAAAAGTACGATTACCATGATCATTATCTTCAGCTGGAACATAGATACAACACTTTCCAATCTGGTAATGAGTTCATTTTAGCTTGTAGCAAGGCCAATGCTATATTACATTCAGTAGTTTTATAGTGGAGTGCCAACTATTTCCAGGTTCAATATGCATGGTGTCAAGTCACTGTACAGCCTATCAATGCCAGGCAAGTGACCATCCCTATAGTGCAGCACGTAGTCTAACATGACAGCACCTAGTTGTCCAGAGTAGGAATAGTACCTCACAGGGTCATTAGCAACTCAGAGGACCAGCATCCAGCCTCACTAAATAGCACCAGTAATCAGACTCCCAAAGCCAGCATCCAACGTGTTGCAGGTCTCCTAATGTGGCTTCTACATAAGTCTTCACTCTTCTGAAAGGACAGGAACAACCCAACTCACTAAAAAAAGGGACGATGATTTATTTAAATATGCGATACCTCCACATTTGAATCCTGCTGAGATAACTAACCCATTCCATTACATATAATATTAGTTCACGGTTGCAAATCCAATTGAGTTAGTGTATTTAAACTGCTCACAAATATAGACATGAACAGTTGCTACAATGCTACATAAGAGCCTTAACTTCATCTGATCCACCATCTGACAGATTGACATTGGTGCAATTCCAAAGTGTCTGTCTTGAGCTACGATTGACAGTTACAAAATTATTTTTTATACAAGTTCCAGATTTTGGTTTAGGAATTAGAAAAAGCTGGGTTTATCCATTCAAATATATGCAAAATATATGGATATACTATACAATATACAATTAACACAAAAGCACAAAATTATACATAGCTTGGATATAATAAGCTAATATTCCAGATGAAAAACAGAACCAAAATGGCGTTGGTGGGTGCACCGTCATAGACTCTCTTGTTAGGACATTGCTAGGCTTAAACTCCCTTTCTTTAGTGCCTTTGATCAGTACTGTACAATATTAAGAAGCTTTTATTTAGTTTTACATTATTACAGTTTTTCAATAAATATATTTATAAAAGATTCTACAATGAGTCCATAATTCTCAGTCAAATAATGCAAAAAATGTAAATTATTGCTAAAATATAGTTTTACCATCTGTGCTTTAACAAGTGCTACCAAAAGGAATATTCATAATGTAAAACTGTGATTCTTTTTAATTAAATGAAATAAAACAGCATTTGTTCAGTTAAGTTTTAGATGGGACGCCATGTATTATGAAAGAACATTTTAATCATAGCTGGTGGCCAGGCCAAAAACAGAGGAATTGGCCACATTGCTTATTCACAGCATTTCCATTGGTTAAGCAGATGGATTAATTCTAGACAAGAAGTTAATCAGGCAACACGAGGAACAGAGAGAATTTTAAATGAAAGCGGCTGAACATAAACACGGCATCAGGCAAAGCTTTAGAAGTAGATAAAACAACCAAAGCACAAATGAATCTTTAAAAACAATAATTTTACTATTTATGTGTTTTATCTCTGTTAAAATTGAAGTATGTCAGAAAGTTGGCATTCCCTCCGGTGGGACTCACGGTTACTTCAGAAACTATTATGATGAATGACAATGTTTTCGTTGTTTTGTAATCCAAAACAATCAATGTCAGTCCCAAAACTAAGTTTTGTTCTTCTGATCAAAACTGTTTGGAGAGGAGAATACAGGAGGGCTCCCTATGGAGCCTGCATTTGCTCTTTGTATATGATTTTATTTCTTTGCAAGCTGCTTCTTATAAATAAGTTATTGCATTATCACCGAGTGGTAGGGCGATGGGAGCAGACAGTGTGGGATGAGAGCTGGCCTTTCAATGTTGCTTTGTGTGCAACTAGAGGTATTGATTACAGAGAAATCCATCAAACTGTGCTCCAGAGCTACTTAGAAAGGCATCGCATCCACCCTCATTTTACAATGAGAGCCCACTGCCACTTAAAGTGATCAACAATGGATAAACAAAGCTGTAAACACTAATCAATGGTTGCAATTCAACGAGATAGACTCTTGGACGTCCGAACTTAAAGGAAAGTTAAAAAGTTTGCCTTGATTCAAGATTTCCCTATATCCTAGCAGCTATTTAAGTATCAGTGCAAGATTCTTGAATGTACCAAAAACATGTTTGATCTTAACGTGCGTTACCTGTCTATACATTGTAGTAATAGTTATTCAGCATTATGCAGGTGACTCGTTATGCTAATTAGCAGATCCGATTGCTTGATAAGTGTGAAGAATCTAATTGCATGCTAATAATATTATGTTGGCCACCACAAAAATAAAACAAGCGGACTATGGTACTAAATATTATTATATTACAGTTTTTTCCGTATTCCGTAGCACTATACAGGGGCTAAAAACGAAGAAAAAAAATTAACTACAATATTAATCCCTTGAGGTTAGAAGTAAAAAGATTCCAATTTCAAGAAAGAAAAGGGTTCTTCACAGTAAGGGTGGTTAATCTGTGGAATTCTCTACCAGAGGAGGTGGTGACAGCGGATTCAATAGATAACTTTAAAAGGGGACTGGATTTATTTCTAATTAAAAAGGGAATTCAGGGTTATCATGGATAATTAGAGAGGTCCGGTCGCCGGTGTCTGGGATCGGGAGGGAATTGATTATTATTTTATTTTATTTTTTATATACAACTAATCACATATATAGTTGTGAGCGTACGAGTTGTTGCTAACGCTGCGGGCTCGCGTAGCGAGCCCGCGGCCCTCGCGAAGCGAGGGCCGCGGGCTCGCTACGCGAGTCGCGGCCCTCGCGAAGCGAGGGCCGCGACTCGCGTAGCGAGCCGCGGCCCTCGCGTAGCGAGGGCCGCGGCTCGCGCAGCGAGCCGAGGCCCTCGCGAAGCGAGGGCACTGCCCGAGGGTCTCAGTTGCTGGCATGGAGCGCCGAAGGCGCTCCATGCCAGCACCTGAGGACCTCGCAAAGCGAGGGCCGCAGTTGCTGGCATGGAGCGCCGAAGGCGCTCCTTGCCAGCAACTGCGACCCTCGCAAACTTCACGTCGCAACCCAAACAGTACGACACACACATTACGACACTCGCAAACAACATACGACACACGTTCACACACATTACGGACTCGCAACACTCGGACGCAACTCGCGAACATTACAAAATGTCAAACACAATACATACACACACCACATACATAAAAAACTTACCTACACCAAGAGGGAGCACCCAGCACCTCAAAAATACAACTTACACCTCGATTTTACTTCAAATAAAACAGTTTAAACACTAAAAAAAAAACGAAGCGAGAGAAAAAATGGCCGCCGAACAAAACGAAAACGAGGCTACAGCACTCTAAACTCGCAAAACACCACAAGAAACTCGCAAAACACCACAAAACAACTACGGATATTGCGATACAAACGTATAACACACATTACTCGCCATTTCGCGCCAATGCGGAAGTACACGACTACGCTAACGGTTTGGGCTCGCGCACGCACAGTGTTACACTGCACACATTCAGCACGCTTACACAGCAGATCCACACCACTAATGCTGCAGCAACATCAAAACACATTCACAGCTCTTCCACACAATGCTTTAAAATAGGTAAAGTATATTCATTTATTAATGTATTATATATTTCATTATTACACACTAAACAGCATTAGCTACCTTACAATTTCATTGCCGTCATTTTTTGACGGGCAATTCGCTAGTTAATTAATATTTAATCCGCATATTGCAGATCAGAGGAGATCTTAAAAGGTTGAATTTGATGGACTGAAAGTCTTTTTTCAACCTTAAATACTATGGCCCTCATTCAATTGCAATTTTGCCAATTGAATAGGGCTCTAAATAAGCACATAACATACTTTTTTTAAATAAGTTTTTAATTAGTGAAAACCTTGCTTTTGGATAAATGCTTAATAACTAAAAACTTCTTTAAAAAAAATATGTTATGTGCTTATTTAGACCCCTATTCAATTGGCAAAATTGCAATTGAATGAGGGCCTATGTAACTATGTAACTATGTAATTAAACACATTACAGAAAGTTGAGTTTAAAATCATACATACATGGCCTTTTTTTTTTAAAGCACCTTATAAGATTGAAAACTCACAAACTTACAATCTAAATTGTATTTGGGAGTCCCTCATTGAACAATAATACAGCACAGCGCAGAGTATCTGATTATTATTCTTTTCGCTTTGATAAGACTTTTATATAAGTGTATTAACCCATCTATTTTAAGTGAGTTAGAAGTGGCACTCAGCACTGTGTAAATTGCATTTTTTTCCACTGATGTACTGTAAAGAGAAATGGTCAATTTTAATAAAAGATATTAACTCAAGTTAGGTGAAAATGTAGTTTTTTTTTAATATATATGCATAAAGGAACATCTAAACATTATGTTATGGATAAAATCATCTTTCTTTAAAAGCACAATATTTATAATTTTGTTTGACTTAATAAGAAGTACATATTTACAGCAGATTTATTAAAATTGCTTTAAAATCTCATTAATTTGGCTTATATTTGTTGAGGTCATTTATCAAACAAGTACTCTTAACTTCAATGCATGTGTTTTTCCAAAGACAGTGCTCTTGGCTACTTTTACATCACTTAAACTGCTTGGCTCATTATCATTGTACCAGTTTGTTCAGTGGCTTAAGCAGACATGGTCCCACCCATACAATCTTTGCAAATGATGATTACAGTGGGTGGAGTTAGAAGCCCCTACAACATTATCTGCTACACATTTTTGAAAGTATGTTTTGATAGATCTATTTGCTTTTTGGCTATAATTTTTCAGTATTTAGCTGAACATAACATTATACTTCAGTGGTCTTTTAAGAAAAAGTTCTTGGCACTCTGAGAGCTCGACAGGTGCTCTGAGTCAAATCTCAAGGTTTGTTACAACTAAGCAACCTGTGTAGAACAAATGCGAGAGTCTCAGTGGTAACGTGATAAATACCCATAAGGATTCAATATGCAGATTGCTAATTAGGGTAAAATGATTACACAGATGTATCCGTTTGCTCTGAGGTTTTGGCAAATGAGCCCTCTATGTTGTCATAAAATAGGATCGTAAAAACTTCTTACCTATTATCAGGAACATGATGCATGTGGCGAGGGCTTAGAAAAAGATGACCCCTCCATTACTGATATATGTGACATTTTTATATTTGATACAAGGTCTATTGTCACAGAGGAAATAAATGTCTATGTGACATTATCTCATTCACGTGCCCTGTATAGCTTAGAGGACAGAAGAGAGGGGAAATATTATATAAAATCTTCAAATATATTACATGATTTAATAAAGTTCAGGAGGGAAGTATCTTCTGGAAAGAGAATTGAATGGAAGAATAAGTGGTCATGAAGTTGGAAGATGGGGTAATATACGAAAGTACTGGGAAAAACATAATGCCGCTCTGAGATTTAATTAAGCCAACCATTTTAGGTAGATAGAATGGGTAGACAAGATGTGTCTGTGTGGTTCTTATCTGCTGTCAAAATTGTTTACTTAGTTACAAAGCCGTAGTACTAGTTGTTGAAACAGCAACCCTTAAGAAATAAGTGAGGTCTTGGAAAGATAGAGGTCTCACCCTACATTGTATAGAGATATTAACCCATTAATTATTAAACTCATGTGCATTTTTATGTGTGGTAATACTTTGTGATAAAATAGGGTTATAGTATCTTGTTATATTTATATTGACAAAAAGACAACAGGCTATAGTTATCAAGGGCCAATTATATGAGAAGGGAGTAGTTTTCTTCATACTGAAGCTGGACCCATATTTCCAATAATTTATGTGTGGTTATCTAGCTTTGTTAGAGAGGGATACTATATATATACAGTAAACTCCCCGTTATCCGGCACCCACAGGACTCCCTATTGCTGGATAAGTGTAATTGCCGGTTAAGCTGGAGTCCCAGACCTTAAACCCCAACCAAAACCCTCAAAATGCCTTTAAAAGGGCATTAGCACCTAAAATGGGCCATTTATGCCCAGAAAAACGAATTAGAAAAAAGTTAGTGTTTTTTTTTACAGTCTCAAACTGCCGGATAGTGTCGGTTATGCCAGTTTAGCCGGAGTTTTGTTCAAATGGGGAATTGATGCTGGTACCGATTGCTTGAGAGTGCCGGTTGGTTCGGTGTCGGATAACCCGGGAATTTACTATATATATATATATATATATATATATATATATATATATATATATATATATATATATATATATATATATATAAATTGTGCTACAGAGTGTAATTAACAGCAAATAGGGATTCATAGCAAACATATAGTCAGTGTTCACAAAACATTACATCTCACTCACAATTCACAATGACAATCCACATTAAACATACATGAAACTCAACATTCTCTAAGATGCTTTTGGAGGAACTTGTTTTTTTAATTATAATGTATTATATTACATAGACTGAAAATTATGTCTCTTATAGTTCTATTCCTGCTTATTCACTTATGGAGATACCACGTGGGGGCGATTAGACAGTTAAATCCATTTAGTATGCCATTGAGAATTAAAAAATAAAATAAAATCATCTGACATATTTTGGAATACTGTTTTTTTATATACAACAAAGAAAATGCGTTTTCCGTGCTGATTTAATATTGTATTAAAACCCAAGTCATATTTATATTCCACCTTATGTTAAAGGCATATCCAAGTTTCATGGATTAATACATTTCTGCACTCTATAGGCAAAAAGCAGCCCATATGAATGCAGCACATCTCCTAAATTTTTTTATTTTTTATTAATATCTAAAAATCCCTCTAATGATTATGTTGACACTTCCAGAGGGGTGTCTAAACATGCCCCTGATCAGCATGAAACATTAGGGGATTCATTTAACCCATTATTTACCTGCTGGGATATGACTCCCTGCAGCTTCCTGTATGTTCTTTGCTGCGGCCATAGCACCAAACATGGTGCCACACTACATATCCCAGGCTGTTTTGCAGCACAAACAGGAACCCCAGAGTTTAAATCAAATGTTTCAGCTAACCTGATTGACCAAAACAAATAATGAAATGAATGCTAATTTAGCCTGGGTTTGGAGGGGGTGTTAACCCTAATTTTCAACTGGCAGAAATTACAAGACATTTTGCTAACTTCAAGTCAGTGTATTTTGGTATTTTTGTCATGCAAAAATGTTTTCATACATTATTAATTCACCTCTATCAGATGAACTTATAATCCAGGAAACTAAGATGTGCCTTTAAAGTGATAAAGTGAGACAACTTAATTAAAATGTAGACTAAGCAGCATTCAGAAGGAGAGTTAGGAGGAACGATTATCTTTTCCTGCACAAAGGGCACTACCAAAAAACAATAATCTAGGGAGTTTACTGCAGATATATTTGGCAAATGAAGAATAGTGCTGTATACAAGGGATGATTAGCCAGTGCAGAATGGTGCATGTCCTCAGCAGCAGAATCATTTTGTTTGTTTTAAATAAAATAAAGGCATACATAATGATGCTCACAATCAATTACACCTACACACATATGTATATATATATATATATATATATATATATATATACTATATATATATATATATATATATATATATATATATATCCAATACTTCACAAGAACATTATCCCTGCAACTCAATGCAGTGCATTTGTGCTGTCCAGGATACACCGGCGCCAGATTGGGTAGGACATTAATTAATCTAATTCCATCAGCCAATATTGTAGTCTTTTAATGGTATTCCAATGAAGGCTGACTGTAAATTGAATTGATTAGCTGAATCCTTTCAACCTCCAAGAGCCCACACACGTTTCTCTTTTTTACTCTGCTGTGTGACATAGTTTATAGTTTGAGAAATCTATTCCACTATCACACACTGCAGGTGATTAAATAACATTAGCTTTTGCCTGCAAGAATTTCATTTTGGAACTTGCAGTAAACTGATAAATAAGATCCAATGAATAAAACCACACAATTATTTTAGAGAATTGTCTGTAAATCATTCATAAAATTGCAAAAACACTAGGAACACTTGTTACCAATGCAATTGTTGTAAGTGATGAACTTTATTTTTAAGATGAAAGAATGTCAAGTATTTCAAATGAAACAAAGAAAATTGTGTTGTTCAGTCCTTCAGTTGTGTCCGACTCTCAGTCACCATATGGACACAGCACACCAGGCACATCTGCCTGTGTTTCTGGTTGTGCTTATCCATAAGGTTTTCATGGCAAAGATACTGGAGTGGGTTGCCACTTAGTTCCTTCTTGTCTGACCTGCCCATCTTGGGTGACCCTACATGATATAGCTCACAGCTTCATTGAGGCACACAAGCCCCTTCACCACGACAAGGTAGCGATTCAGAAGGGGGATGGATGTGTGACATTGGATTAAATACTAACAATCAAGTGATATTTATTAGGTTAGCTTAGGTCAAGATATAAAATACTTACTTTAAAGACAGTCTAAGGCAGTGGTGGCTAATTCTGTCCTACAATGGCCATGAACAGGCCTGGATTTCAACATCTCTCCACTTTAACATAGGTGGATCAATGAGAATGAGTTACATTTAGTGACTTGCAGGTGTTAAATCAGAGAAATCTAAAAAACCTGGACTGTGGACAGCTCTCGTAGGTGGTAGGGATTTGTCCATTACTAGACTAAGCTTTAGGTAGGAGGAGAGATATTAGGAACTATTCACTGCTCTCACATAAAGAGAGAAAAAATGCAATAATCTAGGGAGTTATCCGCAATGACATGTTTTACAAATGAAGACTAGTGTTATCCCCCTTATCTAAGGATATCACTGCAGTCAGATATGTGTAATGCATTGCATTCATTATTTAACAATCTATACTCCAATTACTTTGAAAATCCATAGATTATTAAATGAAAAATACTTTCTAAAGGAATATTTAAAAAGTAATTGGCTCTAACAAAATGAGATGACCTGATGCTTCATGTTTGTATTAGATTGCTATTCATAGAAGTTGAAAATGCTTTTTGGTGCGAGATTAATTGTATCTAATTTTATATTTTTCCAAAATGCTTTCCCTTTCCTGCCATATTTGAGCCATTAAAGGGACTCTTTAGGCAATTTGTTTTGTGTTTTATCGAAATGCTTTAATTAGGTGACTTATTTCATTTTAAGCTCCGCTATCTAATTAGCATGTAAAATGTAAATTTCACTTACTTAAGAAGCCCCCAGAAAAATAGCTTCTCACCTTCTGGAACCTCCAAGTTCTTCCTGTTTTATCTCATGTAGGGTGCCATGTTTCTCAGCTGTGATCTAAGGCTACACCCATAGAGAGGGACTCCAGACTGAGAATGTCTCATGGTGCTTAGACACACAGCATGTCACTGTCTGATTGCAGCAGAGAAGAGTGAGAACTCTAGCGTCAAAAAATGACGGCAATAGAATTGTAAGGCATGTAATGCTGTTTGGTACACAAAGTAAGTCTTTTGGTTGTGTGAGTACCTTCGGCGCTCATTGCGAGCCTCTTGGTTGGTGTATATTTGGTTATGGGAGCTCCTTTGGAGCTCATTGCAAGGTTTGCGCTGATGGCCTTTTGGCTGGCATTGTGAGCCTCTCCCCTGGTGTAGTTGTGGTCCTCTAAACACCGTTGGCACACCTTGTGAGGCGCGCGCTGAGCGCCTTTAGCATTTATTGTGTGTGGTTTTTTTTATGTGCATGTATTTTGTAATGTTAATTAATTCATTTGTAAAGATATAAAGTAATATACTTTACCTATTTGTAATTAATATATGCAGTAAACAATATGCTCAAGAGCTAACAATCTGTTCTTCATGTTTCTGCAGTATACAACGTACAGTTGGCGAGCTGAGGTGTAAGTGTCAGCAATGTGTGAAGTGTGTAGTGTAAATAGGCTGTGTGCGCGAGGGGCAAACCCTTTTGTTTAGCTGTGTAGTTCCGCATTTTGTAATGGTAATGTTAATAGGTTTTAGTGATTATTGTAAAATGGCTGCGATTGTGTATGTTTTAGGCGAGTGTTGAGCCTTTAACGTCCTTCCTAATAGTGTATTTTTTTTAGGTTGTACAGGTCTGTGTAAAAGGCGTATGTGCTTGGCGGTGATTTGCGTGCTTAGGGGTCGTGTACCCTAGTTTTCGTTTTTTTCAGCGGCCATTTTTTTCTCTTGCTTAAGGGATTTTCGAGTGGCGAAAATCTTAAAATTCTATATAAATTGGCGTGTAACCTTATTCCCAGACGTCCTGGCTGTCCCCCCTTGCTGTGTGTGTGTATTTTGTATTTTGTGTGCTTTTTGTGTTTTTCAGTGTGCGTGTTGCGGCCGCTAGGTTCGTATTTTTTGCGGCTCGTATTTTCTTTTCCTCTCGCACTTTGAATTGTGTATTTATGTTTCGTGTTGATGTGTAGTTCCGCGGGTTGTAGGTATGATGCGCAAGGCGTGCGGGGTCATATGGATGAGCGCCTATGGTGCTCATCTCCACCAGCACAGTGAGCGCCATTGGTGCTCCCTGCCCAAGACGTACGGAAACGTAGTGATGAGCGCCTACGGCGCACCTTGCCTGGCCGCAACCACGTGCCCGCAGTTTTAACATTGCGTTACCAACTGATTTTAGCAAGGTCGCGCTGCTGAGAACTATATACTGTATGTGATTCTAAGGTTGTAATCTATGTATTTGGCTATTTTCCTTTCATTCTCGTTAAGTTGTAATTTACATAATTATATGGCCACATGTACATTGATAGTTTAACTTCACTTTTTTTAAAGGTAGATCTAATTTTCCCTTTTCTTACCTTTTCTAATCTAACACCTGCTGCTTATATCAGACACACACATTACATGAAGTCATTCTATACAATTACAGATTTATTTTATTTAAAAATAAAATTTAGTTTCCACCAGAGCTGCTTACATAGGCACAGTGTAACTACCAAAATAAATATTGCATTTGGGAATGTTTTTTTACCCTATACTAACCTCATGGCTGCATGGCTCCTCTTTACTTCCTTGTGAAGGGCAATACACATTCCATGATGCCTTGCTGCACAAACTGCCATCACAGTTTAATAGTAAAGCGCAAACATATTCCGTAGCTCTATACATAAGTTGTGATCGACACAAAACAATATTAACACATTAAAAAGATGGAGGGCCCTGTCTTCGATTTTAGAATACAGTGTCCGTAGTGCTTCCCCCAAAGCACCGTGCAAGATTGAAAACTCACAGACTTACAATCAAAAGGAATTGTAAGTGATTGTGATTGGCCAAAACGAAGTTATGAATTTTATGCTAATTGTAACAGGGATTTCCAGGGGTGTTAACTCTCAAAAACTGCTAGAAATTTAGCAAACTTCAGGGTAAGTTTAATAATGTTTATTTTTGTATATTTGTATGCAAAAAAAGTTTTCATACACTACTGATTCTCCTCTATCAGATGCATTCATATTCCAGGAACTTAAATATGCCTTTAAAGCATTGTGACTTAACTATTACAGATGGTGTTCAATATATTTATGTAATGCATGCTGGAAACTGAACTCCTACAATTTATAGGAATACTAGTAATTTACCCATCATAAATGATGGTATAATATTACATGTGTATTCCCTCTCCCCCTCCCCTGTGTCTCTTTCCTGCCTTCTCCTTCCCCTGTGACTCTTTCCCCCCTCCCTCCCCTGCGACTCTTTCCCCCTTCTCCCTCCTCTGTGTCTCTTTCTTTTCTTCTCCCTCCCTTGTGTTTCTTGCCCCCTCTCTGTCCCCTCTCCCTCCTCTTTGTCCCTTTCCCCATCTCCCTTCCCTGTGTCTCTTTCCCTCCTCTCCTTCCCCGTGTCTCTTTCCCCGTCTGTCTCTCAACCCCCCCGGCGTACATATAATTTGTGAAGTGCGCATGTGCTCCCCTGGAGCACTACGCACACTTTACAAACTATATTAGCGATACCTTTAAAGCGGTGCATGCTAATACAAATTGAAAAGTAGGGCGCAACAAAACAGTATAAAAAGGCAGACTGTTAAATAATCCGACCCTTGTGCACAATCCAAGAGTATGTACACACACAGCATTGCTTTTAATCCTGTTCCCTTGGCAGCAATGCTTGTAATCCAATTTGTGTGTTTACCTTGCTGGGCCCCCATAGTTAAAACATAAACAGGTATAGGGTATTCTCCTGACCCTTAATTACCGCAGGAAACAAAAGCATTCCTGCCAGAAAAGGACAAGGCCACATAAATGGTCAGGATATAATTGCTCATTAAAGCAAGACTCTTTCTGGTGAAGTGGGATTAACAGTGTCATTAAAGGAATGTACTGTGCCTGAAAATGAAAGACATGTATAAAATCATTTTGGAGCCGATCACATTATATGTTGATTGCCATTATGTAGAAATGATGACCTTTGTCAGCTTCTCTCTAAAAGTATTTACAAAGATGAAACAAAAAAAGTGAACGCATCCGTAAAGTATACTCATAATAATATTAAAACTTTCAATACCACTGGGGAATATTTTATAAGATCAGATGTATAAACCTTAGT
The DNA here is from genome assembly GCA_027410445.1 of Discoglossus pictus. Classification (NCBI taxonomy): domain Eukaryota; kingdom Metazoa; phylum Chordata; class Amphibia; order Anura; family Alytidae; genus Discoglossus; species Discoglossus pictus. Next base: position 65,212,181 of record CM050168.1, read on the forward strand.
TAATACATTTTAGTAGACAGCAAGGGTGTTTAACCCTCACCCCTCCCACACCAATGACATTGTGTGATATAATGTTGCAGAACATAAAACCACATCTGGATTGCTACCTTGTCATGGGGAAGGGGCTTGATTACTTCAGTGAAGCTATACCATGTAGGGTCACCCAAGATGGGCAGAGAGGTCAGACAAGTCGCAGTCCACTGGTGAGGGAGCTAACATCCCACACCAGTATTTTTGCCATTAAAACCATACGGATGAGCACAACCAGAAACACAGACAGATGTGCCTGCAATGCTGCGTCCATATGGTCTCCAAAAGTCAGACACGACTGAAAGACAGAACAAACATGATAAAAAGTATAGTTGCCAAACTAGTTTACTAAAGGATCGCTAGTACAATAGCAAACTGTAACCTGTGATCTAGCATTTCAGGTCATCAAACCATTTACTAAAAGCTTTTTCTACTTTAAAAGCTAACCTTATATGGCACATTGTGAGTTATCATGAACGGGATACTTAATGGACCTATTTTGGGTGTATTACATGCATCCATACAATCAAAACCCAAGTTCACCGAATTTACTAAAGACAAATCTTCCTTGTAACTTCGGTGCTGATATGCAGCATCAGGCGCTGCAAGCTTATGACAGCACTATATTTTAGTGTAACATCAAACTATATTACCAATCGACATAGAACACATTTGCAGCAAAATATTACTGGCAAATGGTATCAACAAAACTAATGTAATTAGACTCCAGATGAAGCACAAGTGTGAAACCGGTTGAGTAATTAAACAGTTCCACCTGTGACAACCAAAGCAGGAAACAGAACCACAGCACGTGGAGGGCTGCTGCTGCTGACCTGTTTAGATACAGACACAGAGGACCTCCATTATCTTCCATTTGTGGACATTACTAAACCTAATGTAAGCTTTTTATATTATTTTTTTTTTTACTTTATTGACCATACCTCTCTCTCCCTGATGACTGCATGCATAAAGCTGACTACACACATAACCCTGCACAAGGAGAGCAGTGACAGGATCTGAGGGCCTGAATAACCTGACATAAATGTAAGGAGATTACCTACTTTTTAAAGAACCTTCCTCATTTGCAAAACCTGCTACCTTAGAGGAGCCTCTTTTCTCCTTGTCTATTTTTCAGCACTAAGGAAAAAGAAACTGAAGATAAGCGCCAAGGATGTAAAGACACAATATAAAAAAAATATAAAAATAAATAAATATATGTGTATATATATATATATAAATATACATACTTATAAAATAGTTTCATAATATGATTGCTGATAAAAGTGCATGGGCGCGTTTTCTTGATTAGTATACAGCATTCATGACGTAATGCCAACCATTGCACCTTTGCCAATCAATATGGTGCCTTCAATGGTATATGTGCGAAATCTAACACATCCACCTAGCATAGCATTTTTTACGTACAATTGAAACAGATGCTAAACTGCACATGCTTGACCCCTAAAACAAACATACGCTACTCTATTTGTTATGTGTAAAAGAATGGATGCTGGGATAAGTAATGCTACATTGCGCTAACGTTACCACTGTACCTCATTGCATACCTTATTATAGTACATGAAATGTATCAATTCCTTTAACTATCTACAGGCTTCTGGTTCTTTAGATATTCAAACCTCAAAAGGGATCAAATGTGAAATGTATTATTGTAGTAAAAAACAAAGCGTTTAGAGGGAGCTTGCAGTATATGGTCCATTCAGGATCTGATAAACCATGCCCATAAGCTCATGATGGTGCAGAACAGTGGATCTTTAATATAATAACTGACAAAACAGTCTTTAGTATGGCCAACACTTTCTCATGAATATCATAGAAGATCAAATATCAGTTTGGTTAAAACAGGAATAGAAATAGAGAACTAATTTGGTTCATAACGGACTCTTCCTCCATGTTTTTATCTTTATTTTGTTTTCTGTGTTTGTTTTTTTGTTAGCTTGGACTATACTGGTAAACCAAATACAATACTTTAATAATAAATTCATCAACTCAGCCATTCTTGTGCTGTGTGCTCCATAGAGGATTCCAAGCGCCAAGCCATCCTGCAGAGCATGCTTCCTGGTAGTGCATTAGATAAATGTAATCAGACCGCATATGCTATTTACTCTTATTGGACATATGATTACATATAAATTAATCTCAGTCCAATTTGTTTGAAGACTGTTCAGCCTCTTGATGACATTAATGTATTATTGATCGATAAAATGCTAAGGAGAAAGTAGAAAGCTTTCACCAACACCAAGGAGCCACAGATACGCAATTCCTACAGATCCTTCCAGCTGGACGTATGAAAACCCACTGTCACAGCATTTCTCAGCTGGATTAATAATTTAACCAAACATATTTATTATTTCACAAAACTGTCTTGAAGAACTCACAGGAATAAAGATATATAGGAAAAACAAACAAAACTAAACAAAAAAATATACTTTTTGCCCTCCTAAAAAGTATAAATATGAAACTTTTTTATATCTATACATCCAAAGGACAAATTTAGGTCTAAATTGGAGAAAATAAACCTGGCTATTGTGTGTATTTGGATTTCTACAACGTGTATCATCAGGAAAATATTTAAATATATTTTATATACTTTGTTATGCATATGTTATGGATGCAAAAATAGTATATATTATAAAATAAGTAAAATTATGTTTTTTATATATTTTTGATATATGTCATGTGCAAAATGAAATAGGTTTTGATCGCTATATCGTAATAATTATATTGGGACATTTCAAAAGACATAGGGCCTTTTTCAATTGCAAGCCCGCAGATTACGTTATACAAGCCGTAAATTTGCGGGCTTAAAATGTGCAACAGTTTCAATTGAACAAGCCCACAACTTCATGGCTGAAAGCCAACACCGTAAATCGTATGTAGCATTTCAGAGTGTGATCATGATCAATTAAGCAAGACCGTAACTACCGATATAGAAACAAGCAATAGTAAATGAGACCGTCCTCATGACGCCAGTAAAACATGGAGGTTAAACGTCAATCAATTAGCATTTAGAAGTCCGATATGTGATCAGATTCGCAATCCCGCAATGTACAAAATAATAAAAATGAACGGCGATACTGTTTTAGTCCATGTGGGTGGCCTGATATGTATTGACTCATTGATTGCCGAGATTGATATAACACGGAAATGAAACCATAAAAAATATTATTTTGTAACGCAGATTTGCGAGCTTTAGCCTGTTGTGCAATTAATACTAATTTCAGATGAAAACCAACAGGTCCATCTAACCTGCAAGTCCCAGCTCAGCTTCCCAGAATGCAGTGTAATAACTGTTTTTCTCGGAATTCTGAGCTGGAAGCATTTTTTTTTTAATTTGCTTTAGACATTCAGATGTGAACACAGATGTACTATTTATTTACTATATACATATATACAGTATTGTGACGAAGTGCCCTTCGCCACTTTGTCTTGGAGAGGACTGTTTGCCAGCTTCCTGCCCTGCGACTATGGCCCTGGTACATATTGCCCTTCAAACACAGTATTCGGCCATACCAGAGTGTATGTCACTCATTCTGGCCCTTTACATACAGGGGGGTCATTCTGTACTTGCCCTGTGGGAGCGGTGATACCCCAGATAACTATGCCATGGAGCCCATTCATAGGATGAAAGACTATGGGAAAGACTTTAGCTACATGGCAATTGAACTGTGTGAAGAGGATCTGAGCGCTATTCGGTGGTTTTGTGCGCTCAGATCCCAGCTATCTGGGGATATGGGAAATGTGAGTAAATGTGAATTGCAGTAATGCTGATGGGTTGTCAAACTAGAGAATTGACCAACAAATACTTTTGTCCGGACATCCCCAAGCCGATCCGTTGGGATCAGACCGTGTATGCCGGCTTATGGTCACGGGGGAGGTGTGTAACGGAACCCATCACTGTTTTACCCTGTTTTATGATTATTATGGTTAAAATATGATCCTACTATATGTATGCTGGTTTATGCTCTGCAGAATATTAGCCAGGCTTTTGCAGACCTAGGCTAATAGATAATCCTATTACAGAGATTCAAGAGATAAGAAAGTTGTAAAGGATCCTTGCATTTTCCAAAGTGTTTTCATTTTCTGATAAGAACAAAGAAGGATGATCTAATTAATGTCTGATTGTATCCAAGTTGCCAGGGAGGTGTGACTCACCTATTGTCCTATATGTGTATCGTATGGGGGATATGTGACATGTCTGTGTGTTATGTGAAAAACATACTTTTACTAACTTTTGAACCCCTGGTCTGATTCATGCCATTCTTTTTAATATGTTAATCCCCTGGGTGAGAGCTATTGAATGGTGCTGGACTTAAAGGTGTACCCCCTGTTTTTGGGGTACATCCAGAATGTGGTTAAAATTGTGTCTGTTTTAATTGTGTTACCTGTTATCTGAGGGGAGGAGACGTGGGGATTGAACCATGTATCTAATTGGCTGTGATAATTATGTGGGTGTAGCCCTTCAGAGGGCACCATTGCATAAAAGGAGATCCCCTGTCATTAAAAAAATAGTTCTACTTGACCCTTCAAAACGTAGCCTCGTCTCGTTATTGAAGGGATCGCTATATCATACTGGGGATTGCTATGCTTTGGCATACTCCCTTGAGCTGTAACTACTGAACGCTTGTTCCTGATGTACTATCCTTGGAGTCTGTGGTGGTTTTGGTGTCCGGTGCGGTGCTTGTAGGCCTCGACGCAAACTAGGACGCGTCTATCAACGGAGGTACCCGGTCGGGGTGCCAGTAGATCCGTTACAAGTATATATACATTATTTTATCTTGAAAACATATTTCTCTGGGGACTTTGTATTTTTAGTTACATAATTAAATAGTAATTGAGGTTGAAAAAAGATAGCCCATCAAGATCAACTTTTTTAGATCTTGTTAGATATTTATATTATATGAATTTTGAAATGATTTAGAGGTAGAAAAATGAAACCCCCATTAAAACAATACCAGTCTTGTTGGAAGAAAAATAAAAAATAAATCCCCCTAATCACAAAAATTGACAATTGGGTTGTATCCTGAATAAATATCCATTCTATTCTGATTAACTGACATAAACGTATGTTCTGCCCTTTTTATTCAAAAATATATCTGCCCCTATTTATATTCAGGCCAATACGGTAATTGTGTTCAACATCAACATCTGCAAATAAAACATAAATCTTGGAAATTGAATGTAGTTACCTAGAGCCTCATTCAATTGCCCAAATTACAATTACTTGAACCCGTAATGTAGCCTGTAAATGCTAGATTGCGAGTCCAATCAGAAATTGCCCTTCTAAACACTAATTAATTGTAATATAAACTCCATGTTTTACTGACGTCATGATGATGGTCTCATTTACTATTGGGTCTGTCTAAAAAGTATTGCGAGTGTTTAAGAAGTAAATTATAAGCTTGGCCCCTGAAATCGTACTAACGAGTTCATGGTTTGCATGTGCAGTCTGTGAACCTGTAATTACGGGTTAGAGACAATTGAATAAATCTAAATGTTGTGAAAAAAATGTGACCTGCAGACAAAATGTCAGGTTACAGGCTGGGCCGGATCTACCTTTTTGGAGTCCCTAGGCAGTGAAGTGGAGGAGCCCCAGCGAGTGAGTACGTAAGGTATGCACAGAGCAATTTTTGCCTTTTCTTTGTGTTTGATTTCCTTATCCTGCTGTAACTCTCTTGCTCTAGGTGGTTAAACCATAGTATCCCGTCAATGAACTACAGCATTTCATTTTTTTAAGCCAGGAACCATTTTTTTTTTAAAAAGGTGCACCCCTCACAGGGAAGCGCCCCTGTGCAGCTGCCTAGTTTGCCTAATGGGTAATCCGGCCATGGTTACAGGTAATTACGAGCTTGAAATTGAATGAGGCTCTTAGTAGTTTGAAGATGCTGACAAGGATTTCCCTATGAAATATGGCTCACATACAGTACATATTTAATTCAAATTATTGGAAATCATTTTTAAGAAATTGGACTAACTAAATACAAGTTGATCTATTTATCTACCAGTAGTCTTATATTGTAAGCGTAGTTCTGGTGGGAGTTTGTCTTCCTAATTAACAATAATTGGACTTTAACTACACCACAAATACAAGATACAGATTTGTCATTGAACGGTATAGTCCGTTTGAAGTATTTGCATTTGAAAGGTGAACCTTGAAATTTGGATGTCAACATGTGATTCAGAGTTTGGATTTGCATTTAAAGCAGTTTGCGTTTACCAAGGTCTGGAGATGCCTGCAATACATTTTCTATGATATATTCCTCACCTTTTGTTTTCAAGAGAACTATAACAGCTGTTAATGAGCTTTTTTTGTTGCTGTTTGAATGTATTGAAAAGTATTTGCTGACTGCACCCCATGCTGGTTAGGTTTTTGAATGATTCATTTACTGCCAGAGGGGCTTCTAAACAAGAGGTTGCGAAGCCTGACTAGAAATATCCATTTTAATATACATAAGTGTTCTGTGTCACACCGGTGTGGGGGCTTTTATCAATGGTACAAACCAATTCTCTACTCAGCAGCTGACAGACTGACGGCTACATTTGTCAAATAAAATATGCATTGACTTATCAAGGTGGTTTGAATCAGATTGGGCGTAATTTTCAGCCGGCGCATGAAGAACTGCAAAGGCAGCAATTAGGGGAAATTATTTGCCTCGTAACAGGTCATGCAGTCCCTGGTCAATATGTCAGCCCAGTAAAAATATACTGACCAATCATGTAAATCACTTGAAGACATAGGGCCTCATTCAATTGCAAGCCATTAATTACCTTCAAACTGAAATTTTTACATATTAATGTATTCAATTGACTCAAGCCCGCAATTACATGCTCACAGCCCCAATATGCAAACCCTGAGTAGCATTTCAGGGCATGATCATGATCAATTAAATAAGCCCGTAAGTTACAATTTAGACAGAGCCAATAGTAAATGAGACCGTCATGATGACATCAGTAAAACATGGAGTTTAAAGTACAATCAATTAGTGTTTAGAAGTCCAATCTGCAATCGGACTCGCAATCTAGCAATGTAGAAATCAATACATCAACCATTGAAGTCCATGCGGGTTCCATGATATGCATTAACTCCTTGATTCTCGGAATTGATATAACACGAAAATAAAACGTAAAAAAAAAAAATTTTTGATTGTAGATTTGAGAGTTTGAGACTGTTGTGCATTAATACTAATGCCTTTCATTGCTTTCCAGTATTTCTAAGTACAGTAGTGTGTGTTTATTTGCTTTTGCAGTGTTACGAACAGGTGTTTAACCCACTTGCAAATCCTATCTAGTATATGATGTTTTGAGACATTTGCCGTTTACCGGTTTGAAGGCAATTGCGGGCTTGTTGAATTGTTGTAACTGAATATGGATATTGACCGTCTTTAGTGTCTTTAGCACTGGTAACATTTATGGGCTTGAAAAATCAAAGTAGGAGATAGGACGCACTTACCTTTTTCACAACCGCAGTGATTTTGGGCAATTGGAATGCAAGTAGCTAAAAGTAGCCAATTAAATATCAATAGCATTTACGGGCTCCATTGTGGGCTCAAGTAATTGCGATTTGCACAATTAAAAAAGGGGCCATAGTGTTTGATAGGAAATAAAATCCATTTAGCCAGTTTAATATGACTCCTTTCCATCTGTTTTAAACACCTTGGGCCTCATTCAATTGCTACGTTTTAGAGATCCGGGTTCGTAAATTCCAATCGCAAACTGTGTTGCTATTCAATTGCCATCCTTTTGCGTGCTACGATCAGGTTACGTGCTGCGCGCTACTTTCCATTGTGATTCTGCTAATTGCAAGTTACTTCCCCCAAAGCCTTTGATCTTTCACAGCCGCAAGAGTTGCCCGTAAATGGCTAAACGCGAACCACAGGTGTCGCAAAGGGCTTACTTACAAATTGTTGCACTTAGTCAAATAAAAAAGCCATCCTATACTTTTATTAGAAGAGAAAGTGATGTTTGGTCTTAGAATTAAGAGCACAACATTCCCCAACTCTCAAATTGGCATGAATAAATAGTTTATTTCATGTTCAATTTTCATCCTAAAATCCTATGGGCTTCAACCTCCAAGCCTGTAGGACTTTGATATCCAAACTCCATATTTCATTGAAGTTCTACGGGCTTGAATAACGAGTTATGGGCTTGAAGGTAATTCAAACCCGTAGGACTTTGGATGGAAATTAAACGTGAAATAATGTATTATATTTTGGCAATGTGCACACTTGAGAATATTGTGCCTTTAATCCTAAAGTCACCCCTTGTGTTTCCCATCATTTACAGTGCTTTCATTGCTGTCTTGAATTTATATTTGCATTTGCAGTGCTCCGAGTTTGCAGGCTTGAAATACAAGTTACAGGCTTGCGGCCGCGATCATGTTCAAGCACGCAAATGCTTACTGCCGATAGCATGGTTTGCGGACAAAATCAAATAGAAAAAGTGCAAAGATGTTCTCACTTGAAGATATTTTTACTATTTGTAATTGTTCTTAATTGATGCATTGTTAGGTCTAACAGCACTCAAATTCATTATTTAGCATGGAGATGCATTTAGCTTATGAGTTGGCTCATGGGATGAGCTCTCAGACCTTGCAGGGTGCATACATTTCAGGCTCTCATCTTCGCTGCTATAACACTTTTTAATTCATTCCCTTTGCGGTTAAATTGTCATAAAAACTCAAAGGAATAAGCTAAGTTTTTTTTAGTTAGAGTTTTGATCCTTTCAGACCCTCTGAGTCTAGGAAGCCCCTCACATATATTTGGATGGATTGATTGATGATTAATTGGTACAAATAAAAAAAACTCTAAAAAAAATATGGTGATGTGGACAATTATTGATAACTCCCATAATTTTATTAAGCCAGGCTTTATTAAGCCAGGCCTAATCCAGTGGCTAGGATTAGGTGCTTTCACTGATGCAACCTGGGTTCGATCCCAGTCAGGGAACCAAGAGGTAACACCACCCTGAAGCCAAGCAGGGTTAGGCCTGGTCAGTACTTGGATGGGAGACCACCTTGGAATACCAGGAGCTGTATGCTGTGGCTCTCTGGTGAAGGAACTGCCAACCCCCTCCAGTATCTCTGCCATGAAAAGCCAAGTGGATCAGCAAGACCATGAACACAAAGATGTTGTGGTCCATGAGGTCACAGAGAGTCGGACACAACTGAACGACACAACAACACTACATGGGCCTTTTACTTCTTATCAACTGTCAATATTCTATATGTTTCTATGCTTAATATGTCTCCTCTTATCATCTGGCCTTACAATTTAAGACCTATAAATGACTATGAAAATATATATTTTTTTCAATGTATAGTAATATTAAGCAAATAAACAAATAAATAATATTTTTTAAAATACATATGTGAAAAAATTACATTTTTTTACAGACAATTTAAATAGCACTTGGGAGAAAATAATAAACCAAATTTAGGAAGCTATTTTATTTCTCACCTTGTTGTTTGTGTCGCTCAGTTGTGTCCGACTTTCTGTGGCCTCATGGACCTCAACACATTATTCTGATCCACTTGTTTCATGGCAGAGATACTGGAGTGGGTTGCCAGTTCCTTCTCCAGTAGGCCACAGCATACAGCTTCTGGTATTTCTAGGTGGTCTCCCATCCAAGTACTGACCAGGCCAAACCCTGCTTGGCTTCAGGGTGGTGTGACCTCTCTGTTCCCTGACTGAAATCGAACACAGGTCGCATTGGTGAAAACACCGTATCCCACACACTGGACCACCAGAGAACCCGTATAAATGTTTGGCCCTTTTTAAAGGACAAAATCCACCTAATATTATTTTCACTTTTAAAAGTCACTGAGAAAAAATTAACAACTTATGAAACGTACCTAGTTTACCAGTTACTTCTCCATATTTGTGGAGAGAGGAAGTTGCCATTTTTTTTGTCACTGACACTGAGCTCTGTGAGCTGATTGGGTCAGATGTTCAAGAGTTAGCTCAAGAGCCAATCAGACTGTAGCTAAATAGTAATCTGCATCAGTTATATTCATACTCTCTATTGTTCAGCAGCTAACATACACAGATCTTGTGCCAGTAAAAACAAGCATTACATATTTTAATATATAATATATATAACTAGTCACCTTCCTGTCACAAATGACTGGATAATATTTAATTTTTCTGCCCCCCCCCTTCATTCCCCCCCCCCCCCTTTGTCTCTTCTCCCTTCCCCCTCTCACTTCCATGTTTCATTCCCCCATCTCCTTTATCTCTCCACCCCTCTCCCTCCCCTGTGTCTCTCCTCATTCCCCCTCTCACTCCCCTGTATCTCTTCCCCCCTCTCCCTCCCCTGTGTCTCATTTACCCCTCTCCTTTCCCCCCCTTTTCCTCTCCCTGTGTCTCTTTTCCCCCTTGCATTGCACAACGCCTACGCGCGATACGCATGCGTGACCTCTAAGCGCAATGCGCATTCATGACCCCTACATACAATGCGCATGCGCAACCCACAACACAAAGTGCATGTGCGGCTCACTCTACGCAATGCGCATGTGCAACACATGCTCAGTGGGCGGCTCATGCCACACATTTCACATGCGCAAGTTGTCGTCATTGCGAGCGTTACTGACCACCTTGCAATTATGACAACTATTATATATATAATAAATAAATATTAAATTTGTGTTCACATTTAAAGTCTAAAATAAATTATAAAAAGTTATTTACTGCCTATAAATACATTCTGGGCAGGGACATGCAAATGTGCCCACCAAGGTACAAGCATGGCTCCTTTTAAGCATATGCCTGCTGTATTGCACAGCTTTAAGCAAAGCCCAGGATGGATTACACACAAGCCAGGAAACCTACCCACAGACAGCACTGTTTCGAGGTTACTGCCTCTCATCAGTGTGGGGCTGGTTCATATATATATATATATATATATATATATATATAAACTATTTTCTATACCAGTAACTTGTGCTTAGGTGAAACTTCCCACTTAAGTACGGTTTTGCTCACTGTTCATTTTAACTAAAATCTGAAAAGCATGTGGGAGAAGCATTTCACACCTTATAGATTTTTTAATTGAATTAGGTTTCTCATGCTCTTTGAAGGACACTAAAGAACACCATGTATGATTATTTTAAACAAAAAAAAAAGTCCTGAGAGAGCTAAAAGTATATGTTCATTTTAATGACAGCTTTTATGTTGCAGCCATATAAGTTTTATGGGGTGCATTTTATACGGATGATCCCAAAAAAAATCAAGGGCAGCATTAAACACCATTTAACACTTCACGGGAGAGTGATATTAAATATTTTCATTGGTTTCCAGTAAACTGTTAAGGGGTCTATAAATAAAGTAAAAATATGTCATTGTTTGACAATTCAAGAGGGAAAATATAAATCTGCAAGTGTGTCATTTATAATGTCATTATGGGATATAAATCATGCAGAGCCAGATGGCTGAAAAGTGTCTGACGCATCATGTCACATACATGTTTGATACAAAAAACTCATACATATTTTCCTTTTATGCAAATACTATGTACTACCCATCTTAAGTGGATCCAGTCGTATTCATAATGAGGCATTAAAACATTTAATTTTAAAATAGTCTTCTTTTATCTTTCCAGCTCGCCTGATAATGATCTATCTCAGTAATTTATTAACCTATATCATTCTGATTGGCTAATAGGGCTTTTCACAGCGTAAAAATCTGAATTTTCACTTTGGTCAGTTGAATAACTAAATTGATAATGGACAAATGTTTTCAAAGTGAATAAACACAACCTTTATATTGAAAGTTTTATAGGCAATTATACTTAATATTATTTTTCCATTTTGGACCTTTCCTGTTTTGTTCTTGCAAGCAGTGGCGTGTAGAGGGCAGTAGCTGGGGCAACGGTGGCACGCCAATACCTTGTTTGATTCCTTTTATGGTTAGATTTAGAGCTAGGATTTAGGGTTAGGGTAGTGTGTTAGCTGTGTGGGTCACTATTTTACTATGTAAAGCTTATCTGCCACTACCCTAACCCTTAACCCTAACTCTAACGCCCCACTCTAAGAACAAATTGAACAAAGTCTTGTAGCGCCACTGTTGCATTACAAAACAGGATAGATCATTCCATCTTCTTTTCTGAGTTTAGTCTGTCTGCTCTTTTCTCAGCAGCTTATATCATTGTAAACCAATGAGCCCTCCATTAGACTTGTTGAAACCATTGGTAGTTTTGACCACCCAGGTATTCTAGGTAGCGACATGCGATTAAGTCTCAAAATGCACCATCTTTTTCTTCCACTTAATATGGGGTTGACTTACACATAAGTGCATCGCCCTCATACAGCCTTCAGAATATAGCCTTGGATTGGGGTACAGGGCTTGCTACTCATTCACAGACTGCGCTTCCACTCATCTACACTACAATTCCACTCACTCACAGACTGCACTCCCACTCATCTACACACTACAATTCCACTCACTCACAGACTGCACTCCCACTCATCTACACTACAATTCCACTCACTCACAGACTGCACTCCCACTCATCTACACTACAATTCCACTCACTCACAGACTGCGCTTCCACTCATCCACACACTACAATTCCACTCACTCACAGACTGCGCTTCCACTCATCCACACACTACAATTCCACTCACTCACAGACTGCGCTTCCACTCATCTACACATTACAATTCCACTCACACACAGACTGCGCTTCCACTCATCTACACATTACAATTCCACTCACTCACAGACTGCACTTCCACTCATCCACACACTACAATTCCACTCACAGACTGCACTTCCACTCATCTACACTACAATTCCACTCACTCACAGACTGCACTTCCACTCATCCACACACTACAATTCCACTCACTCACAGACTGCACTCCCACTCATCTACACTACAATTCCGCTCACTCACAGACTGCACTTCCACTCATCTACACACTACAATTCCACTCACTCACAGACTGCACTTCCACTCATCCACACACTACAATTCCACTCACAGACTGCACTCCCACTCATCTACACTACAATTCCACTCACTCACAGACTGCACTCCCACTCATCTACACTACAATTCCACTCACTCACAGACTGCGCTTCCACTCATCCACACACTATAATTCCACTCATTCACAGACTGCACTCCCACTCATCCACACACTACAATTCCACTCACTCACAGACTGCACTCCCACTCATCTACACATTACAATTCCACTCACTCACAGACTGCACTCCCACTCATCCACACGCTACAATTCCACTCACTCACAGACTGCACTCCCACTCATCCACACGCTACAATTCCACTCACTCACAGACTGCACTCCCACTCATCCACACGCTACAATTCCACTCACTCACAGACTGCACTCCCATTCATCCACATGCTACAATTCCACTCACTCACAGACTGCACTCCCATTCATCCACACGCTACAATTCCACTCACTCACAGACTGCACTCCCACTCATCCACACGCTACAATTCCACTCACTCACAGACTGCACTCCCATTCATCCACACGCTACAATTCCACTCACTCACAGACTGCACTCCCACTCATCTACACTACAGTTCCACTCACTCACAGACTGCACTCCCACTCATCTACACTACAGTTCCACTCACTCACAGACTGCACTCCCACTCATCTACACTACAGTTCCACTCACTCACAGACTGCACTCCCACTCATCCACACGCTACAATTCCACTCACTCACAGACTGTACTCCCACTCATCTACACATTACATTTCCACCCACTCACAGACTGCGCTTCCACTCATCTACACATTACATTTCCATTCATTCACAGACTGCACTCCCACTCATCTACACATTACAATTCCACCCACTCACAGACTGCGCTTCCACTCATCTACACATTACATTTCCATTCATTCACACTCCACTTCCACTGGGTTTCTGGCATTGTACGCAGACTCAAAGCTAGGAAACAAAGATTCAGGTGTAAAATTTCATTAACACATAAACATGTCCTTGCATTCATCAAAACAACGACTGAATAACGAATGGTAGTAACCAAAGAATCCAACAGATATATGTATATATATATATATATATATCAGGAAAAAAAATCTGTTGAAGGCAACTATAGAGTAATGTCCTCTACGTCAGCCAGGATGGTTAACCTGAATTGTAATACTTCATTACCCTAAATCTTAGATTTTATGAAGCCATCTCCCGTTAACTGGTCACTTGCACCAACTGGGTGTCCCTTCAGTCTACTAATTGGTCTCTAAGCACATGGAAAATGCAGTAATACAATAAGGGACTGCAGGGGAAATAAATAAATGATAGGAGTAAATGCAAGCGCAATACTCACCTCTAGCTAAATTCTTGGTATGTGCAGAAATGTGGCAGGAAAGTCCCCGTTTTAATTCATTTAGCTGAGATTTTATTTGCCGTTTAGTGTTTAACTGTTTTGCGTTCGCCGTATTTTAGATGGAATATTGCGCAATGTTACACCTCCCCTGACACGTTTAATGACACTTGTTTTTGTAAAAGAACAAAAATAACACTCAATAAACAAAGCTTCTCCACGTTCTACTAAATAATGCAGATGCATTGACTTAATTGGATTATCCACATCTTAAATTTTTAAGCAAATGTAGCAAGATTGCCAGCGTTACTGTAGGTGTTTCTAGCTTCCTTTCCAAAAAAGTCCTTCATTTTTCTCCTGATCAATAGAATTTCTGTTTCTTCATAGTTCCTGGAAACAATCTGGACAGAGATGGATTTTGGTTTTATTTTACATGCTTTTGGATAATTACAGTAAACAACCTTTTTGTTTGAATAATACTATATTTTTTAGAATTAGTTTTTTGTTTTTAAAGCGCCGCCAGTCTATTTTATAATGCTAATGGTACAATTAACAAATTAATACATAAGTATTATTATTTATTATAATTTGTTTGTAATGCGCCAACATAATCCATAGTAGTATACATGGGATAAGATCAAGGCAAAAAAAGCAATAGGAGTATCAACACCTTGCAAAGGATAGAGGGCCTTGTCCATACTCCATAGTGCTTCCCCAAAGCACCATGCAAGATTGAAAACTCACATACTCACCATCTAAACTAATACATACAAGTTAAAAACAGTGTAAAGATATATATCATGTTGATGAGAAACATTAGTATGGAAGAAGTTGAGGGTCATTAACTTGTGAGAGCTTACAATCCAGAAGGTATCTGACCATGGCAGAGACCTGAAGTGAGGAGACTGTTTGGTACATGAGAATTGGGTGAGGTGACAGAAACATTTAAGATACACTGAGTTTGGGACATGGGAATAGGAGCCAGAATAATTATTGGGGGTAGGGGGGGGGGGGGGGGTACAGCTCATTGTATATAAAATTAGCTTATATATACATCCATACAAACATCGCCCCCAACTCAGAGTTTAATGGGGGATGAGCTGCTACAAATTAAGTGTATGGATTATAGTGTTTTCAATAGAGGAATACATGAATTGTCGAGATATTCCAGAGGTACAGATACAAATATAGGACAATAGGACAGAGGACTAGAGACATATATGTGAATGCTGAGTTGTCAACAGAAAGACATCTTAAGGACAGTGATGGAATTTGGGGGAATATTTAACAATTCTGCATCGGAGATGTTGATTTTTTACAATCCATTCAGGAGAAAATGTTATATAGACATGTTATGAGGAGATCGGTCTGTAGATGTGAGCTTGAGTTTTGTATCGACAGCATAGTTAATGTGCAAAGAGAGGGCAATTAGATTGAGAACAATGGAGAACCCAGAGCTACACCTTGAGGTACACCACCAAAAAGAAGCAGTGGAGAGAAAGTGATACCCTAGAAAGAGGCACTAAAGAAATGGTTAAAGAGATATGAATCAAACCACGAGAGGGCTATGTCAAAGCAGCCTATCAAATGGAAAGAAGAAGAGGGGTGGGTGGTCAATGTGTCAGAGGCAACAGAGAGACTGAGTAGATAACAGTAAAACAACTGATGAACATGAAGAAGGTTATGAAGTAGTATACTAGCAGTACCAGAAATCTAGAGGATAAGAGAAGTAGAGCAATGGGATGGTAATTAAAAAATAATAAAATCAGGACAAATTGCAAAAAAATATATAATCTAAACATAATAAAACATGGAATGCAATAAATTAGAACAAGATTCAGAATGATGAGAGGTTTTATCTTATGACTCTCAGATGGAACTCCAGCAGGAGTCATTTTCAGACCCTTAATTATGTAAAAATGTGTTGTGTTGCACTCAGTACTGTAATTTGTCACAGATCTAATGTAATTTGCTTCCAAATGCACATGAGCACAATGATATTCTGGGTTTTGCTGGAAGTTCCCTAATTATAGAACTCTTACTTAGTTACAGAAAACAGCTATGAATTAAAAACCCAACATATTGTCTAACTTTGTTGTGCTGTTTTTCATTACTTAATCATGCAACATTGCATATATATATATATATATATATATATATATATATATATATATATATATATATATACATACATACGTAGATGAATAATCAGAGTATTGCAGTCTATAGTGATACCTTTTTTATTGGACACAGTGGCCCTTGGAAGGCTAAGTATATGGCACTTAGATACTAGATAGGTTAAAAAAATCCATGAAATGAAACCCAATAAAATGTTTCTTTTTTATAGGCACTAGACATTTATGAGGTCGGAAAAATAGCACAGAATTTAAGTCAAATCCACACTATTATGGATATGTGCACTTTAAAGAAATGTATTGTATGTCCTTGAGATGTCTGTGGCCATGTGACTGGATAGTGTCAAACTGCCTTCAGTCAGTAGCTTCAAAATAAGGTAACTTCACATAAATGCAGTGAATACTTCCCATGTCGTAAAATAAATGGTGTAAAGTTATGGTTTCCCTGCACGTAAACCAGCTCTTTATTACCCAAGCAATATAAATGCTATTTTTAGACATGCCTTTACTAGATCTTGCACCACTGCCTTAGACGCTGTATTTAATACGGTAATGTTGTCAGAAAGAAGAAAATAGCTAAAACTATATAGAAACTGCAGCAATTTAGGATTTTCAGAGCAGTTAAAATGTCCTAGGAATCATAGGACAGATATATTTGCCGGTGCTGTCAGGAAATCCTGCCAGGGCATGGAGTTGTCTGCGGATGGTGTCCAGCACATGTCCTGTCATTCTGTCTCACGGCGTTTTCTTTGTTCCTCATCCTAGCTTCCTAACATGCTAAATTATGAGTTACAGTTTAGACTGTAATGTGTCCATCCATCGTTCTGTATCATATGTCTCTCACTCTACTTGCCTCTTACTGTCATTCTTCCCCTGATTCTCTCTCTCTCTTCCTCTAATTCTCTCTCTCTTCCCCTGATTCTCTCTCTCTCTCTTCCCCTGATTCTCTCTATCTCTTCCCCTGATTCTCTCTCTCTCTTCCCCTGATTCTCTCTCTCTCTTCCCCTGATTCTCTCTATCTCTTCCCCTGATTCTCTCTCTCTCTTCCCCTGATTCTCTCTCTCTCTCTTCCCCTGATTCTCTCTCTCTCTCTTCCCCTGATTCTCTCTGTCTCTCTTCCCCTGATACTCTCTCTCTCTTCCCCTGATTCTCTCTGTCTCTCTTGCACCTGTCTGAATTTCTCGGATTCTTGGTACATTTTTCTCTTTATCTGACTCTTGTTGTGTCTTTGTATCATATCTGTCCTGCCTGCCACATTGCCTCACCTCTGTCTCTCCTGCTCCTTTGCCTCACCTCTGTCTCTCCTGCTCTTTTGCCTCACCTCTGTCTCTCCTGCTCCTTTGCCTCACCTCTGTCTCTCCTGCTCTTTTGCCTCACCTCTGTCTCTCCTGCTCCTTTGGCTCACCTCTGTCTCTCCTGCTCCTTTGCCTCACCTCTGTCTCTCCTGCTCCTTTGCCTCACCTCTGTCTCTCCTGTTCCTTTGGCTCACCTCTGTCTCTCCTGCTCCTTTGCCTCACCTCTGTCTCTCCTGCTCCTTTGGCTCACCTCTGTCTCTCCTGTTCCTTTGGCTCACCTCTGTCTCTCCTGCTCCTTTGGCTCACCTCTGTCTCTCCTGCTCCTTTGCCTCACCTCTGTCTCTCCTGCTCCTTTGCCTCACCTCTGTCTCTCCTGTTCCTTTGGCTCACCTCTGTCTCTCCTGCTCCTTTGCCTCACCTCTGTCTCTCCTGCTCCTTTGGCTCACCTCTGTCTCTCCTGTTCCTTTGGCTCACCTCTGTCTCTCCTGCTCCTTTGCCTCACCTCTGTCTCTCCTGATCCTTTGCCTCACCTCTGTCTCTCCTGCTCCTTTGCCTCACCTCTGTCTCTCCTGCTCTTTTGCCTCACCTCTGTCTCTCCTGCTCCTTTGCCTCACCTCTGTCTCTCCTGTTCCTTTGGCTCACCTCTGTCTCTCCTGCTCCTTTGCCTCACCTCTGTCTCTCCTGCTCCTTTGGCTCACCTCTGTCTCTCCTGTTCCTTTGGCTCACCTCTGTCTCTCCTGCTCCTTTGGCTCACCTCTGTCTCTCCTGTTCCTTTGCCTCACCTCTGTCTCTCCTACTCCTTTGCCTCACCTCTGTCTCTCCTGCTCCTTTGCCTCACCTCTGTCTCTCCTGCTCCTTTGCCTCACCTCTGTCTCTCCTACTCCTTTGCCTCACCTCTGTCTCTCCTACTCCTTTGCCTCACCTCTGTCTCTCCTGCTCCTTTGCCTCACCTCTGTCTCTCCTGCTCTTTTGCCTCACCTCTGTCTCTCCTGCTCCTTTGCCTCACCTCTGTCTCTCCTGCTCTTTTGCCTCACCTCTGTCTCTCCTGCTCCTTTGGCTCACCTCTGTCTCTCCTGCTCCTTTGCCTCACCTCTGTCTCTCCTGCTCCTTTGCCTCACCTCTGTCTCTCCTGTTCCTTTGGCTCACCTCTGTCTCTCCTGCTCCTTTGCCTCACCTCTGTCTCTCCTGCTCCTTTGGCTCACCTCTGTCTCTCCTGTTCCTTTGGCTCACCTCTGTCTCTCCTGCTCCTTTGGCTCACCTCTGTCTCTCCTGCTCCTTTGCCTCACCTCTGTCTCTCCTGCTCCTTTGCCTCACCTCTGTCTCTCCTGATCCTTTGCCTCACCTCTGTCTCTCCTGCTCCTTTGCCTCACCTCTGTCTCTCCTGCTCTTTTGCCTCACCTCTGTCTCTCCTGTTCCTTTGGCTCACCTCTGTCTCTCCTGCTCCTTTGGCTCACCTCTGTCTCTCCTGTTCCTTTGCCTCACCTCTGTCTCTCCTACTCCTTTGCCTCACCTCTGTCTCTCCTGCTCCTTTGCCTCACCTCTGTCTCTCCTGCTCCTTTGCCTCACCTCTGTCTCTCCTACTCCTTTGCCTCACCTCTGTCTCTCCTGCTCCTTTGCCTCACCTCTGTCTCTCCTACTCCTTTGCCTCACCTCTGTCTCTCCTGTTCCTTTGCCTCACCTCTGTCTCTCCTGTTCCTTTGCCTCACCTCTGTCTCTCCTACTCCTTTGCCTCACCTCTGTCTCTCCTGCTCCTTTGCCTCACCTCTGTCTCTCCTGCTCCTTTGCCTCACCTCTGTCTCTCCTGCTCCTTTGCCTCACCTCTGTCTCTCCTGCTCCTTTGCCTCACCTCTGTCTCTCCTGCTCCTTTGCCTCACCTCTGTCTCTCCTGCTCCTTTGCCTCACCTCTGTCTCTCCTGCTCCTTTGCCTCACCTCTGTCTCTCCTACTCCTTTGCCTCACCTCTGTCTCTCCTGCTCCTTTGCCTCACCTCTGTCTCTCCTGCTCCTTTGGCTCACCTCTGTCTCTCCTACTCCTTTGCCTCACCTCTGTCTCTCCTGTTCCTTTGCATCACCTCTGTCTCTCCTGCTCCTTTGCATCACCTCTGTCTCTCCTGCTCCTTTGCCTCACCTCTGTCTCTCCTGCTCCTTTGCCTCACCTCTGTCTCTCCTGCTCCTTTGCCTCACCTCTGTCTCTCCTGCTCCTTTGGCTCACCTCTGTCTCTCCTGCTCCTTTGCCTCACCTCTGTCTCTCCTGCTCCTTTGCCTCACCTCTGTCTCTCCTGTTCCTTTGCCTCACCTCTGTCTCTCCTGCTCCTTTGGCTCACCTCTGTCTCTCCTGCTCCTTTGGCTCACCTCTGTCTCTCCTGCTCCTTTGCCTCACCTCTGTCTCTCCTGCTCCTTTGCCTCACCTCTGTCTCTCCTGCTCCTTTGCCTCACCTCTGTCTCTCCTGCTCCTTTGGCTCACCTCTTTCTCTCCTGCTCCTTTGCCTCACCTCTGTCTCTCCTGCTCCTTTGCCTCACCTCTGTCTCTCCTGCTCCTTTGCCTCACCTCTGTCTCTCCTGCTCCTTTGCCTCACCTCTTTCTCTCCTGCTCCTTTGCCTCACCTCTGTCTCTCCTGCTCCTTTGCCTCACCTCTGTCTCTCCTGCTCCTTTGCCTCACCTCTGTCTCTCCTGCTCCTTTGCCTCACCTCTGTCTCTCCTGTTCCTTTGCCTCACCTCTGTCTCTCCTGCTCCTTTGCATCACCTCTGTCTCTCCTGCTCCTTTGCCTCACCACTGTCTCTCCTGCTCCTTTGCATCACCTCTGTCTCTCCTGCTCCTTTACCTCACCTCTGTCTCTCCTGCTCCTTTGCCTCACCTCTGTCTCTCCTGCTCCTTTGCATCACCTCTGTCTCTCCTGATCCTTTGCATCACCTCTGTCTCTCCTGCTCCTTTGCCTCACCTCTGTCTCTCCTGCTCCTTTGCCTCACCTCTGTCTCTCCTGCTCCTTTGCCTCACCTCTGTCTCTCCTGCTCCTTTGCCTCACCTCTGTCTCTCCTGCTCTATTGCCTCACCTCTGTCTCTCCTGCTCTTTTGCCCCACCTCTGTCTCTCCTGCTATTTTGCCTCACCTCTGTCTCTCCTGCTCCTTTGCCTCACCTCTGTCTCTCCTGCTCCTTTGCCTCACCTCTGTCTCTCCTGCTCCTTTGCCTCACCTCTGTCTATCCTGCTCCTTTGCCTCACCTCTGTCTCTCCTGCTCCTTTGCCTCACCTCTGTCTCTCTTGCTCCTTTGCCTCACCTCTGTCTCTCCTGCTCCTTTGCCTCACCTCTGTCTCTCCTGCTCCTTTGCCTCACCTCTGTCTCTCCTGCTTCTTTGCCTCACCTCTGTCTCTCCTGCTCCTTTGCCTCACCTCTGTCTCTCCTGCTCCTTTGCCTCACCTCTGTCTCTCCTGCTCTTTTGCCTCACCTCTGTCTCTCCTGCTCTATTGCCTCACCTCTGTCTCTCCTGCTCTATTGCCTCACCTCTGTCTCTCCTGCTCTTTTGCCCCACCTCTGTCTCTCCTGCTCTTTTGCCTCACCTCTGTCTATCCTGCTTCTTTGCCTCGCCTCTGTCTCTGCTGCTTCTTTGCCTCACCACTGTCTCTGCTGCTCCTTTGCCTCACCTCTGTCTCTGCTGCTCCTTTGCCTCATCCCTATCCTCCTGGCTTATTTGCCTCACCCCTATCCTCTTGGCTCCTTTGCCTCATCCCTATCCTCCTGGCTTATTTGCCTCACCCCAGTCCAACAGAGCACCATCACATATTATAATTATCTAACTACAAGATGTTGTCACTCTTTTTGCGTGGTGCGTACGACTTAGCGATGTGCGCCGCAGGCGCTCATCTGCGGCGAGCCGTTAAACTCGGAGCACTTAGGCAATGAGTGCCGAAGCGAGGAAAAAAGTGGCTGCCGAAAAAAATGAAAACGTGGCTACACGACCCCGGGCCGCGTAAAACACTGCTAACCGCGTAGCACTTTACACACCACACTACGACCTACAAAATACACTATTACAAAAGCCGGAAAATACTCACGAGACGCGTAACACATTGACAACATGACTATACAATGCCGCTTTACACAATAAACCAACGGCTTTACCTCGCTCACGCAGCCTATTTAGAATGAACACTTCAAACATTAATTACACTTTATAAGCAGGGCACCAACACTCACAATGTATATTCTATGCAGACGGAAAATACGAACAGATTGTTAGCTCTTCAGCCTATTGCTCGCTGCATATATCAATTATAAATAATTAAAGTATATTAATTTATTGCATAAATAATTATTACTTAATTAATACATTTAATAAATCATTAATTATTACTTAACTACATATACATAAAAATATATATCTCTCTCAGAGGACCAAAAGTACACGACATGAGAGGCTCGCAATGAGCGCCTTCAGAGGTGCTCAGCGCAAGCCTCGCCATGAGCGCAGAAGGTCCTGAAGCTAGCAATGAGCGCCAAAGGTCCTCACAGTACAAAACGGTTTCAATTATGTCTCAAACAGCATTCCCATGGCTTCAAATTTTATTGACCGTCATCATTTGACGGGCAAGTCGCTAGTATGATGATAAAATGTGTATGTCTTAAAAATATATTGAAGAGTATATATACACATTAAAATTAGCATAAAGCTAGTTTTTAATTAGAAAAAAATATTTCAAAGGGTCATTGAAATATGTATTTTCTTTGTTGCATCTGAAAGGAGAGGGCATTTGATATTTTACCACTGTGTTTTTATTTTCAAATGATGCTATTATAGCAGAAAAAAATGATTCAAATTTGTAACTATACTATATAAATATATATATATATATATATATATATATATATATTTGTTGTTTTTGTTAGTCATTCAGTCGTTTCTGACTCTCCTTCATCCCATGGACCGCAGCACTCCTGGCGCATCTTGTGTCTGGCTGTGCTAATCCATAATGTCTTCTTGGCAAAAATACTGGAGTGGGTTGATAGTGTCTTCTCCAGTAGACAGTTATTTGTCTGACCTCCTGCTATGACCTGCCCATCTTGGGTGATTCTACATGGTTTAGTTTATAGCTTCATTAAGGTCCACAAGCCCCTTCACCACGACAAGATCCACTAGCGCAATATATATATATATATATATATATATATATATATATATATATACTTGTATGTATACAGATATACATATATGATGTGTTTCTAATGAAAGTTGTATAAAAAGATCAATTCATATGTCCTTTTAAAAGAATAATGTTCTCCGCCGTAAAAAGAGTTCCCAAACTGGGGCGGAAACTTAGAGAGAAGATTGCAGTAGACATCAAGCACATAACCTGCCTACACATACAGTAAATCAAAGACAAAGCAGTTGAAAGAAGTTCCCAGAAAAGCAGGCTGTCCCTGATGCAACACGAGTAATCATTTCTATAACTGAGAATAAAGTGATAGAGGAGCTTAGAAATTCAAAGTTAACAGAGTACCGAATCTGACGGAATATATTTAGTGAAAGGAGGATGGTGTGAAGCAGATGTGGTGCTTTTATTTTAGAAAAAGGAAATGAAAGCGTCTAAGATCCTAAAATAGTGTTAGGAAAATATAATTAGCAGTGCTAATCAGAGTGATTATATGAGTGATAGGGAATAGGTGTATAAATCATAAGGAAGAGATCAGGCTACATTTCTCTCATTACCAACATGGAAGGTGTAATGTTTTATTTGATTAATAATTTGTAGGTACACTGTAGATATAAAAAAAAATGTCATTGATCTACTTTAAGTGTGAATTCTATAAATAAGTAGTTAAAGAGACACATAACTTACAAATTATCAAATCACTGTAAAAGGGCCACTGCAGTGCACTTTCTTCTATGTGCTCTTTAAAGGTGTATAGAAGTTTCCCTGTTTTTAACTATTTCTAATTAAACACATGCTGCTTATATCAGAAACACTCATTACATTGATTTGTTCTATACGAATATAGGTTTATTATATATATATATATATATATATATATATATATATATATATATATATATATATATAAATGTTTCCACGCCCCCAGAGATGCCTGCATGGGCACCTGGTACTAACCAATAGAAAAACTGCATTCAAGTACCTTTTTTAACCCTATACTAAATGTCAAACCATGAGCAGCACAGTGCGGAGATGAAGAACATAATTTCCTGAAGCTGCTTCCTTATGGTGGGAACAAAGACTACATATCCCATGATGCTTTGCTCACAGATGAATCTCCAGACATTGCAACAAAGTTGTAGCTGACTTGTATATAAGTCGGATCCCATGTTAGCAAATTAATCATCGGAAACAAAAATGGTTGAATGCACAGTTGGGAGATTGAATCGTTGTTTGTTATTTAATGACAGTTTGGATAAATCTGAGCATTTAGGTAAAGTATGGGGTCTTCAGTCCTCCCAGTCAGCTCACCTAGTGGCGGAGCTAGAGAATGGAGGGTCCTGGTGCAAAAAAACATCAGGGCCCCCTGGTACAAATTTGTTTGTGTTGGCCCCTTCCCCAGACCCCTTCCCATAACAGCTGCCTTCCCTAAGACCCTTTACCATAACAACACCCCTTCTTATCTCCTTTGCTTCCCTCTCACAGAATCTATCCCCCCGTACTTTGCTGTCACTTTGCAGACTCTTGCTCTCTCACCTCTTCCGTGATACACATCCCCAGCATGCTGAACTGCTCCACACTGCCACCTCTTGGAGCTTCAGTAAAAAAAAAAAATGTAAACAAGCACGTACCAATTTTTGGCCAGAAAGGGTGAATGACCAAGGAAGAAAAAAAAAATTAAATTATGCAACACTGGGCTCCCCCTAAAGAAGGGCCCTGATGCACTGCACCACCAGTAGCTCTACCCCTGATCCCACCCCTTGGTTTCAATGAATTTCAGGACACTATCAGCCAGGGACGAATGTCTTCCTTGAATGTTGTACCATAAGCATAAACTGTAACATTTGCTTTCAAGCATTGTTAGTCATACATTAAAATCAAAAGTTGCTCAGAAAAAGTCACCCCGCTGCAATAACTGTGATCTCAGTCTGAGACTGCAGCAACAACTCTTCCAGGGGTCTGTAACCTTGTTGAGTTTAGACATGTTTTTTATTCTACCAAAAGCAATATGAGACAACTAAAGTCACCTTTATTGTATAGAGCTATTCTCACAGGAGCGATCGAGATATGTTGGACGCCACCAGTAACCACATTGAAATGCAGAGTGATTCCTTTAGTACTAACATTTACATATATTATTTTTTGCAAGTGACATAGTTTGTCCATTGAACTCACTGGTTAATTAATGCACACCATGGGAAATAAGTCTTCTAATGTATTCCATTGCGTTGGCGTGGTAGGACATATTTCTGGGTTAGATTTAGAACTAGAGTGTATGCAATTTTAACCCTTAGCAGATATTTAAGAGCCACATGGAAATCCAAACTTTTCTGTTTTAAATTTAAAAGAACATGTTTTAAAACTTAATTTTTTTGTTCCATGAACACTTTTTAATGATCTTGAAATTTATGGAAGTGCATTTTGTTCAACAACTCATGACAAATAATTTTGCTCATTGGTTGGCTGCTTTTTGGTTTTGCTCATTGATTTGATTTGAAAACTGTTGGCAGAATAAACTCTCAAGGAAAACCTTTTCAAATCAGTTTATTAAACACTTGGACCTTCATTTGTTTCACACACTGTAACACAACGTCTATTTAGATGTGACAAAGAAAGAATGGTCACGCCTTTAAGAATTTCAGTGTGTGCCAGAACAGAGGTTCCTAGACGGTTGTCCATGAGATTTATTTAGATGGTCTGTAGAAGAAATGGATTACAAACAATGATAAACGAACATTAAGAAAATTGCATAAATAATTACTACTAGCAAAAAAACTGTTTTAGAATTCCAAATGTATTGATAGAGCCTCCGGATCTTATAATGGAATCCAGGGAACCATAGCCAGGATTCCAAAATATCCCTCAAACATTCCAAAACCAAACATCCCAGATTCCATTTCAGACCTCCATAATCATTATCAGTGATCACCATTGTTGTTTGAAAAGCTCAGTTCTTTATCTTATCTACATATAATTTATCAGTTAATCTTTAAAAGTGTCCACCTTGTGAGGGTGCTACTCATGGTGAGATGTGCTCTGGGGAATAGTAAGAGCCAGGACACCAATCCGCAGGTCTGAGATAGGGATATGAATTCTGACTTGAACATCATCAGGAGGCAGTAGATGAACCCAGGATCAGTATTGGTTTAAAATAGGACTAGTCCAGATCTATAGCTGAGGATCAGTCTGGCATCAGGCACGCAGAACTCGGGAACAGGCAAAAGGTCAAAAACAGAAATCAAAACAGATAAAACAGAATTAGACAAAGGCACTGACACGTCGAGGTTAGAAGCTCCCGTATATAAGCTTAACAATCATCATTTTAAAACGTTTGGGTTTTAAATAGGAAAGACATACTGGTCCATAGCGCTCTAGTGGCCAAATCTGGTAATGCATGATAACGTTTAATTTTGCTATTTTTTAATCTGGGGGGGGGGAGATTTGCTCCCCTCTCCAGTTCCTACACCCATGTTTCTATGCCCTGACAGCAATCATGATTTCAGAAAGGAGCCAACGCTAGATATCTCTTGAAATTGCAGCACTTCAGAAGGATTGTTTTCAGAGATGTGAGCAGATTGTTTACTGACACTCAACTTCACTGTATCAGCCTTATTAAATTACAATTCGGCCAATTGAATAGGGCTCTATATAAGCACAGAGCATTTTTGTTTACAGAAGTTTTCAGTTAGTGAAGACCTTGCTTTTGGATAGAAGTTCACTAACTAAAAACGTCTGTAAAAAAATACGCTCTGTGCTTATATAGAGCCCTATTCAATTGGCCAAATCGCAATTTAATAAGGCTGATAACCTGTAAATGTTTGTTGCATCTTAAGTGATTCTATGTAATGGTGACTTATTTTGTTTAATCAAAAAAGTTTTAGAAATTCAATAACAGCTACACAAAGGGCCACATTCAAATACTGAAGACCTTGCTTTTGGATAGAAGTTCACTAACTAAAAACTTCTGTAAAAAAATATGCTATGTGCTTATATAGAGCCCTATTCAATTGGCCAAAACGCAATTGAATGAGGCCCATAGTACTCCAGAAAGCTAATGAGTAGTATTTAAAGAAGGAAAGTTATTCCTTGTCATAGTACAATAGAAACAATATTGTATAACTATCTTTGAAATGTCCTGAAAATGATTTTAATAGGAGAAAAATGACCTTGAATTCAGGTATTACTACAGTTTACCAAGGACAGTGATTTAATTATTCTCATTGCCAAACTTCATATTTTAATTTCCAATCATGACTTGCGCACATAATTTTTTAGGTTATAGTGAACTTTGAAGCAAATGCACGCTAATAATTTTGTCTGGCAGACATTTAATTGACAAACCCTGAAATCATCTCTTTAAAATAGTTGACACTTTAACTGAGACATTGATGGATTTTTTCATTAGGAATTTAACAAATGGAAAATGCTAACTCTTGAAACTGAAACCATAATTCATATTTCTGTTCAAGGACTTGAATAATTTTGTGCTAGTCTCAATTATCCATTCCTTAGTGTCTCAAAGGAGAAACTCAGTTTGATGCCTTCCAAGATCCAAAGACAGGTACCTATGAGATAGCTGTTGTAGTCTAGTGATACTGACACCAAACAATTGCTTATTGGGATATAAAGTTATATTATTTATTGGGCTAGCAAAGGATATTAAGATGAGCCTTAAATAAGTGTTTCTGTCTTTATCCGTTTATTAACGGCATATTTAAATTTCATGGATTATGAGTGCATCTGATAGAGGAGAATCAGTAGTGTATGAAAACATAAGTTTACATGAAAAAAAATCCCAAATAAACATTATTGTACTTACCCTAAAGCTTGCTAAACCTTTTGAGTTTGCAAGCAGTTTATTTTCAGATTTAACACCCCTAGAAATTATGCTAAAATTAGCATAAAATTCATAGTTTGTTTTGGCCACAGCCAGCTAATACATTGTATTAATCAGTGATGGCGGTTTGTGCAGAAAGGCATCATGGGATGTGTAGTCCCCTGCACTAGGAAGCAAGGAGGAGCCCTGTGTAAATCTCTGCACTGTGCTTCTGTTGGCTTGAAGTTCGCTAATGGGTCAAAATCAGTACCCAAATGCAGTGTTTCTATTGGTAGGTACACTGTGCCTGTGTAAGCAGCTCTGGGGGTGTGGAAAACAAGTTTTATTTTTAAATAAAATAAATCTGTATGTGTATAGAATGACTCAATGTAATGTGTGTGCCTGATATAAGCAGCAGGTGTTGGATTAGAAAAAGGAAAAAACAGGGAAATTTATATATACATTTAAATTAATTTCTAGTGTAAGTTAGGCCATAAAAAAAATCAGTATAAACAGGAATAATCAACTGTTTTACATACACTACAAACAACAACACGATAACATCTCTTCTGGTAGTGCTAATAAGTGATGCTAATTGAAGCCTTGAGCATATCCCACTGCCATATTTAGGAGCACAATGGCATGTGATTATCACATAGGAAATATATTTAATGACTTGCATGTTAAATACTGTAAATATGTCAAAACTAACTTCTGTATTTGCTCAGTTTGTAGCATTTTGGCATGCTTTAATAAATAACTTTTAACCCCTGAAATATGCTGCAATAATTCTGCTGTTCCTTGTTATTAAGGATTTTTTCCATACTGATTTCTTGTTTTCCTCCCAGTAAATTGTTTTTACACTGACTCCTTATTGAATCGCTGATCAAATTAACACAGATGTCAAAACTTGCTTTTCAAATACTTGAGCTGGGAAATCTGCTCAGATATCGTGAAAGCAAAAGCCATATTGCATCTTGAGCATACACAACTAATGTTTCCCCTAAACCTTCATCACGTCTATCTATAGATCCTCTCTGCCGACTTCAGAGCCATTTTTTCTATCTCTCGAAAAAAAAAAAGATAGTATTAGACTGTGAAAATAAATGGTGTTTCTTTGGTACCTTTGAACAGTCTTGAGCTGATCTGAACCGAATCATGCGCTTGTTTGGTTTCCTTCCTAATTATCAGCATATTATTAATGGTTGGGCCTTGTGTTCTCAATACAGGAGGCCGTCAAAGAAAACAACAAGAGGAGAGAGATGGAAGAAAAAATGAAAAGAGCAAAAATAGCCAAGGAGAAGGCAGAGCGAGAAAAGCTAGAGAGACAACAGAAGAAGAAACAGCTGATGGATATCAATAAAGGTAAGAAGCCCAGGAGGACATGTTCTCCTCTTTATATTGAGGCATCTTCGGGAGGAGAAGGTGCTCAGATCTCATTAACTTATGCAGATTTGGTTATTGGCAAATACTTCAATTGTTACATGGTCTCTCTTTTGCCTTTCAAGTTTGTACGTAGGTTATTTTGTACTTCATTATTTTGTATCATTTCCTGAATGATTGTCCTCAAGTCAACGTGTCCTGAATGATCTGAATTAAAATGTAATTGTTTATATTTCTTCATTTTTGAGAGTATTTAATTTGAGTATATAAGTTGAGTACATAGAGTTGTGACATGGGTTGTTGGTCTTCACGATCCTATGGATAGCAGCATACCAGGCACATCTTTTGTCTGGTTGTGCTTATCCATAAGGTTTTCTTGGCAAGGATACTGTAGTGGTTTGCCAGTTCGTTCTCCAGTGGACCGTGATTTGTCTGACCTATGACCTGCCCATCTTAGGTGACCTTACATGGTATAGCTCACAGCTTCACTGAAGTACACAAGCCCCTTCACCACGACAAGGTAGCGATCCAGACGAGGGCATGGGCTGTCCATAGAGTTAAAACATTTAATTACAACCAGTTGTATTTTTTTTTTTTTTATATAACTTTAAAAAGAGAGAAAGCTAATGTGGCAAGGGATAATAATAGAGAAAGTTAGGAGGTTAAGAGATGAGCTAGGGTTTAAGAGAATGAGCCTTCATTATTAAAGTTGGGCGGCAACAATATCGTACACACAACATTCATATAAACAATGCTCCATCAACCCGACCAACAATCGTACACCAAAATTCTTCGAACTAAACATTTTTACACCCAATGCTGCACACTTTCAGTAAACATATACCCTGCTTATATTAGATCAGACATAAAATATATAGAAAATCCCAAGCCTGGTCACTTTTTCAGGTTTATAGTTGAATAATAATAATAAATTCAAAAATTGTGTAAAAATTCTAAATACACAATGTTGCAGTCATAGGAGTAGAAGCCTTAAAAACTAATTCTGGGGGATACAACTGATGGTATACACAACTCATACAACACCTTCTCAACACAAACAGACACACAATAAAAATCTGGGGAGAATTTGTCCCCCTTATATTACACCCATGGCGCCAGCCTGTCCCCATTATTTTATTCTCAGATATACTAAATCCACAAAGAACTTTCCCTCCGTCACATTGGCAGCAGACGGAGGAGACTGGATGACACAGAGGAGAATTAGATTGAACAGGAGATTACTGCAGGCTGCAGTTTGCCTCTCTCCTCCTGTGAACATTGCGATTCTGCACCTCGGCTGTGTTAATCCTTTGCAATCATAAAATATATAACAATGCTCAGTGTGAGACGTCAGATTGTGCTTTTTAACCATGGCACGTACCTTGACACATTTACTCAGAGCTCACGTACAGATGTAACTGTCCTAATGTCCATGGCGCAGATCAGCTCTCCATAATAATATAGTGGGGGGTCTGATGCCAGGGAACACAGCGTCAGTGTCCTACCTACCAGGGGATTTGGGAATGTTATCTTGCTCTGGTGGGCTGAGCCTAATTACCAGGATATTTTTTAATGGCATCTCATCTCACATCTTCTATTTTACACACTGTGAATATTTTGTAGACGTGATGAAAATCAGTGAGCGACGCTAAAAAAAAAGAACCAGATATAAGACTTACCGATAGACTAAATAAATAAATATATATATATATATATATATATATATATATACTGTACATATCCTCTTCTGGATCGCTACCTTGTCGTGGTGAAAGGGTTTGTATACCTCAATGAAGCTGTGAGCTATACCATGTAGGGTCACTCAAGAGGTCATAGTAGAGAGGTAGGTGGGTAGGTCATAGTAGAGAGGTCGGACAAATCATGGTCCACGGGAGAATGAATTCTTAACACACTTCAGTATCTTTGCCAAGGTAACCTTATGGATAAGCACAACCAGAGAAATAATGACAGATGTGACCATAGGATCACGGAGAGTCGATCACAACTGAACGACTGTATAGCAACAACAATATATATATATATGAATATATATATATATATATATATATATATATATATATATATATATACATACATATATATAATATTCTAGATTAAACTGCAGTCCAAAAATTACATGTCTAATATGTTTCTGTATTAGTACTATTTTTCTGCCTAGGCCCTCGATGCCCAGGCCTAGGGCAGCATATTTTCAGGGTGCAGTGACATGGAATAATATCTGTATATGCACAAAAATGTCTAAATACACAATTATATGTCTGTCTCTAAGTATACCTGTCACTTTCTGACATAATGTATATACACATAGATACATATAAATGGACCTTTCCTGTTATCTGCCCACTGCATACAAGTTTTCCACTGCTCGCGCCCACTCTTAGGCCCTCATTCAATTGCGATTTGGCCAATTGAATAGGGCTCTAAATAAGCACATAACATATATTTTTTAAAGAAGTTTTTGGTTAGTGAAAACCTTGCTTTTGGATAGATGTTAACTAACTAAAAACTTCTTTAAAAAATATATGTTATGTGCTTATTTAGACCCCTATTCAATTGGCCAAATTGCAATTGAATGAGGCCCTTAGTATGTAGATCCTGTTATCTGCCACTCCACTAACCCTAAACCTTAACCCTAACCGTAAGAACAAAGTGAACAAAGTCCACGGTGCATGGTTGTGCGTTGCGACATGGACGCTTGCGTCAGCCTGGCGGGCAGATAGCAGAAAATGTTCACATAAACGTATGATTTGGGATATAGCAAAAAGAAAGAAGGAGTAGTAACTCTGGTTTTTGGTGCACAGGTCTGAATGGGCCTAAGGCAGCATAAATCCTAAATACACCCCTCTTCTATGTTAATTCACAGTTCATTAAAAAAGACAATCTAACATCAGCAAATAAAGCAATACATGGAGCACTTAATACGCTTCCTCCTCCCCCTGAAACCACTGAATACATGCTGCTAGCAATCCTATAAGGACTGATAATATGTTGTATCTTTAAGTGATACAAAATCCATATAGGAAAGAAATGACTGTAGTACTGCTTTAAACCAATGATTTAGGTCCCATTAATACTTTAAAAGAGGGTTCCCTGGTGATCCAGTGGTTAGGATTTGGTGCTTTCCCTGCTGCAACCTGGGTTTAGTTCCAGTCAGGGAACCAAGAGGTCACACCACCATGAAGCTGGGTCTGGCCAGTACTTGGATCGGAGACCACTTATGAATAACAGGAGCTGTGTGCTGTGGCTCACTGGAGAAGGAACTGGCATCCCGCTCCAGTATCTCTGCCATGAGAAGTGGACCGGTATGACCATGGACATAAAGATCACATAGAGTTGTACACAACTGAACAACACAAACAAGCAATACTTTTGATTTAACCATGGGCATGTTTAGTTATTTTGCTGCCCTAGGCCATTCCAATTTGTGTATTATCACAGTATATAGACAGGCTGCTGCCCCCTGATAATGTGCTACCCAAGGCCTGGGCCTCTCGGGCCTAGGCAGAAACACTCCCCTGGAGCTAACAATTAAATCAATTATTAGAATATAACCTCCTGTAACCAGCCTCTAATTGCACTCTCTTGCACAGCCCTGTCTGGCCGGCCCAGACTACATTACAATGCACTTCTTATTTTTACGGATGTGGTTAACACAATGAGCAAAACTGTTATTAGGTTTCAATATCCCACTGGTAAGAAGTCACTTTGTCAAAATGACAGCTTGAGAAAACATGTGAAGCGTTCTTCCCTGCCCTCTGTGTCATATTTACTTAGTTTGGCCAGAAATAAGCTGCGCTGTGCGTTTTCCTCGCTCGCTCTCGCTGCAGAGAATGGCTCCAGCTTATGAAATTATACTTGCTGTTTTTTCTTTCTTTCTTGTATATATTGTTTTGATTTTGGCAAAAGGGTTAGAGCAGAATCAGATCATGGTAATAGAGCAGAGAAGTAATGTAGTTTTATTTTGTAGTAATAAACTGCTATTTAGGACACCGTTGTTTTGAATAATGCAAAGATATTATAAATTTAAATATAAATTTTTTAGAACTATACTAGAAAATCCGTGTGTATATTTGCATGTCCCTGCTCAGCTTCCCAGAGTGCAGTGTAATAACTGTATTTCTCAGAATTCTGAGCAGGAAACAATTTTTTTATCTTGTTTTAGACATTCAAATGTGAACACAAATGTACAATTTATTTATTTTATGTATATACTAGCGACTTGCTCGTCAAAAATGACAGCATGATGGAGTTCTATATATTGCTTTTCTCCTCCCTCTCCCTTGCCTATGTCTCCCCCCTCCCTCCCCTGTGTCTCTCCCTACCCTGTGTCTCTTCCCCCCCCTCTCCCTCCCCTGTGCCTCTCCCTACTTGTGTCTCTTTCCCCCCTCTCCCTCCCCTGTGTCTCTTTCCCCCCCTCTCCCATCCATGTGTCTCTTCCCCCT
This sequence comes from Discoglossus pictus, assembly GCA_027410445.1. Taxonomy (NCBI): domain Eukaryota; kingdom Metazoa; phylum Chordata; class Amphibia; order Anura; family Alytidae; genus Discoglossus; species Discoglossus pictus. The sequence goes on from CM050168.1 coordinate 65,245,792, forward strand.
CCCTCCCCTGTGTCTTTCCCCCTCTCCCTTCCCCTGTGTCTCTTTCCCCCTCTCCCTTCTCCTGTGTCTCTTTCCCCCCTCTCCCTCCCCTGTGTCTTTTCACCTCTTCCTTCCCTGTGTCTTTTCCCCTCCTCTCCCTCCCTTAAATGTTCTTTCCCCTCTCCCTCCTTTGTCTTCTCCCCCCTCTCCCTCCCCTGTCTCTCCTTCCCCCTCTCCCTCCCCTTTTTCTCCCTCCCCTGTGTCTCTTCCCCCTCCCCTGTGTCTCTTCTCCTCCCTTGTGTCTCTTCCCACCTCCCTTGTGTCTTTTCCCCCCTCTCCCTCCCCTGTGTCTCATACCCCCTCCCCTGTGTCTCATAAACCTCTTCGCCCTCCCCTGTGTCTCATACCCCTACCCTCGCCCTCCTCCCCCATGTCTGATACCCCTACCATCGCCCACCCCCTCTCCCCTACGGCACTCATCGCGAGCATCAGTGGGGCAGGGGGAGCCGACGGCGCTCATTGCAGCATGTGCAAGTGCCAGTTGTCATCTCGCTGCAAGCCTCACAAAGCTTGACGACAACTCGCAGTACAACAACTATATATGTGATATGGCAATGCCGATATTTTGCAGCGCTGCTGATAGGTGAGAGAAGTTCTAAGCTTATAATGTTAGCCTAACCCTTGAACTATCCCTAACCCTCACCCTAACCCCAATCTTCACCCTAACAGTTTACCTAAGCCATGACTCTATGATATGGCACCGGAATATTGGCAGCGCCATCTAGCGGATGATAACCGACACTGCTGCTGACTTGTGCTATGCTACCATAAGAGGATAGGACCACCATTTATTATCACATAGTTGTTTGGCTCCTTTTGAAATCATAATGATAACACAAATCACCCAAATGGCCCGATCAAAAGTTTACATACCCTTGAATGTTTGGCCTTGTTACAGACACACAAGGTGACACACGCAGGTTAAAATGGCAACTAAAGATTAATTTCCCATGCCTGTGGCTTTTTAAATTGCAATTAGTGTCTGTGTATAAATAGTCAATGAGTTTGTTAGCTCTCACGTGGATGCACTGAGCAGGCTAGATACTGAGCCATGGGAAGCAGAAAATAGCTGTCAAAAGTGGAGGAGGGAACAGCGAGATATCTGGAGACAACTGTATATTAATGGAAATGCCATCCCTGGGCCAGAAGTAGACAGGTTGTATCAATAGATGCAAGCACAGCTCTGCAGAAATATAAACACCCCTGGCCCACACAGATTCATTTCATGGAATCCTCCAGGGCCAAACAGAAACATCTACTTTTTTAACTAAAATATAGCTTTTTGACCTTTTCTTTACTTAAATTTGCTCAAAATTCACGAATACACACACACTGTTTTTTTACCTATATACTAAGATATTTATTTCCCGTACTTTTCTCCCACAAACACTATTTTCACTCTTGATACAGTCTCCAAAACCGTCCTTGAGGTAATAAATTAACTTACTAGCATCTTAATAATATAAATGTTTCCATTTTCTTTGAGAAATGCAGCCATATCCGCTCATTAATCTCTTTGACTAATGAAGGGTTTATAATTACTATACAACCATTGGACAAAACAATAACAACAATTCATTTCTAATTTCGAGGTCTGATAAACAGCCCCATCACAATATAAAAACCCAGGAGATAAACACTTCACAAAATGTGTCCTGGAAATGTACCAGTCGGTGACACAATGTGATATTTTCCATTTTACTTTTTGCAGTCGTTTTTTTCAGTAAGTGTTGGTTATTCATCCATAAAAGAAGTTGCCCCTTGTAAGAATCTTGAAGGTCACCATTGTCTATTCTGCATTGTTATAGATTGCATCTTGGACCTTTCCTGTTGTGTCCCGGCTAGCAGTTCAATTTGTTTTTAGAGTTAGAATTAGGGGCTAAAGGTAGGCATAGAGGTTAGGGTAAGGGTTTAGGGCTGTGCGAGCCACGAACTTACTAGCTTATCATCTGCCACTGCCCTAACCCTGAGTCCTAACCCTGAATCCTAAGGAAACCTAACCCATAAACCTAACCTCAAACCCTAACCCCTAAGCCTTAACCTAACTCACAACCCTAAACCATAACCCTAAACCCTAACTCTAGCCCTCACTCTCAGAACAAATTGAGCAAATTCTTGGCGCACCATCTACTGCCCTTACTTTCTCAGCAGAGTGTGTTCTTGTAAACTAATAATATTTCCAATAGTCCCGTTTTCCCTTTCACATTCTCATTGCGCTGATAGAAACTTCCTCTGCATTTAAATGCTCCCCTCCCCTCAGAAGAAAACAAAAATGGTAGATTACACTGCAGCATAATTACATATAAAAGTAATAAAATAAAGGCTGGATATACTTTAAACAATCTAAAAATGTCACATGTTTTCAAGTGTAGGTCTTTAAAAGAGTGTATTGTAAATAAATGAATGCAGTGGTCAGGGTCGGTTCTACCTTTTTGGAGCCTCTAGACAGTGAAGTGGAGGAGCCCCTGTGAGTGAGTACACAAGGTATGCACACACCCATTTTTGCCTTTTCTGTGCGTGTAAGTTCCTTTTCCTTTTGTAACTCTCTTGTTCTAGGTGGTTACCCCCATGTAGCCAGTCTATGAACTGCAGCGTTTCGCACAGTGAGGCACCTCTGGGCGGCTGCCTAGTCTGCCTAATGGGTAATCCGCAATGGTAGTGGTTGTTTAAAGGATATTATTATTTTATATTCTGGAAACTATTTGTTTACTATTAATTGTAGTTTCCCAATATAGCCATATAGAAATTACAAGACTGGGCATGCCCAGACATAGGGATTATATAGGCAGATTAGATAAATGACTCCCTGATGTCCGAGCATGCCCAGTTTATTCTTTTCATTTTCACAAACTATACATGGAAGACAGCAGATCTCCAGATGTAATTTACAACAATTGACAATGATGTCCCCGTTAGAAAGAGGTTTCACTCTGTCTGTAGTGGGTAGTTCAGCAAGTCTGATTAACAGGTAAACATTTCAAATGTTAAAAATACATTTTTAATAACATTTAATTATAAAAAAATATTTGTTATCTATAGGACCACTGCAGTTGAAAAAAAAGACACCAAACTAATAATATTATCAGCTGTGTAAGCCATGGGCATAAAACATTTTGGGTAAAATTAGAATTTTTGAAGTAGAGGAATCCATGTTGTGTTTGTTACATCACATCCTGAGAGCTGAATGATGAGGGTGTATGTGAGTAGTTATCAATGGAGGGAGGAATGGAGGAAGAGGGAACAGGCAGAAGTCCAGAGCCTTTGTTTTATATCTGGATAATAATGTAATTGACATCATACACCTTCCCCATCTCTGGCCCAGAAGCAGGAAGTTGCATCAATCAATGCAACCACAACTGTCCAGAAATGTAAATGCCCTTTTACTACATACACCTTCCACCAATGTATCATGGATCCCTCCTCTTTAACTAAAAAATAGCTGTAGGAATTTTGTTTCCTGCTTGATTATACTCTTAGTCAGACACACACACATATATATATTACAGACCGGATATGTTCCTAGCAATGTCTTTAGGTCGGATTTGTATTTAACTTTGATCCATGATGAATAATAATAATATTCACAACAATTCCATAATGGCTCATATGTGGTAGTAATAATACAGTGTAATACTGTAATAATAATAATAATAATAATAATAGTACCCCAGTACTGTAATAATAAGTTACAGAAACTACTGTGCTTGTTCTTTTAATTCAAACAAACAGAACAAAAAGGAGTTCTTAAGTATGGTTTGTCTGTAAGTTGGGTTGTTTTTAGCCCGGGGACCGCCTAGCTATATAGATATAGATGTGAATACTGATATATATGAAGATGTGTATAAAAAAAAAAATTATATATATATATATATATATATATATATATATATATATATATATATATATATATATATATATAGTAAATAAATAGTACATCTGTGTTCACACTTGAATGTCTAAAACAAGTTAAAAAACCTGCTTCCAGCTCAGAATTCAGAGAAAAACTGTTATTACACTGCATTCTGGGAAGCTAAGCCAGGACATGCAAATGTGCCCACAAATGCCTCGCTCTTCAATCCATTGCCATTATCAAACATGGCTTCCCTCAAGCGTATGCATGCTGTATTACACAGCTTTAATGCAAAGCCAAGGTTGGAATAAACACAGGCTGAGTATCCAATCCATGTACAGCTGTTTCAAGCTTACTGGCTATCATCAGCATGGAGCGGGATCTCATATATATATAGTAATGAAAAGTGAGGTAGCCATGAGTGTCCACTAATCCAGATGAATAATCAGAGTATTGCAGTGTATATTGATACCTTTTTTATTGGACAAACATATTCATAAATATAAGACAGGCTTTCGAGGAGTTTTTTTTTGGGGGGTGGGGGGGGGTTCTGTATTTAGTGACCCTTTAATTTATACCAAATGTGAGTCCCAGTAAGCTCCTTCCTACAATTTTGCATAAACTGAGCCATTTTGCTCTCCATAGTGATGCGCACTAACGCTCATATGACATATAGATTTCGCTGTATATGGAAAACAATAAAGCTGTTAAGTGATTTTATAGGAATGCTAGTAAGTTTGAAAGTAACTATCAATCATGCTCACAAGCTGATAAAAAGGGCATCTCATTATGAATTCAGAGCCAGCTGTTACTCAATTATACTTGAGGGAATCTAAGTGGTGTCAAATCTCTGTTCGAGCTGCTTATTTGTCAAAGCTAACAGCTTCCAAAACACAGAGAACTAAGTTAGAAAACAACAAAGCCAAAGATAAAAGTTCATAAAAACATGGAGTATAAAAGAGACTTTTTATGCGCAACGGAAAGCTTCATTTGGAAGTCACTTTGAGAAGATAAGATGTTTGCCCCACTGTGTGTGGTGCGCGGTGTCACTCATCTGAGCGCTGATTGCCAGCTACAATTACATTATTTTTCTTACTGAATGTAGCAGTGAAAAGTATAAAATGTATCATCACAACTTTATGACACCAGAACATGCTCAGATCATTCAGTTTACGGCCCTGTCCTCTTATGGTAGCGCAGCACAAGGCAGCAGCAGTGGCAGTGAGCATCCGCTATATTCCGGTGCCATATCAAGGCTTAGGTAAACTGTTAGGGTTAGTTTAAGGGTTAGGCTAACATTATAACCTTAGAACTTCTGTCACATATCGGCAGCGCTGCAAAATATCGCAGCGCCATCTTGTGGTTGGAGGCTGCAATGCAGCGGCGGATCTGTCCCAACACCATAACAGGATAGATCCCAGTGTACTTGCGAGATTTTAGTTCCTGTATCAATTATAACTTGAGTTATATTATTTAACCTGGCGCTTTTATATTACATTAATCACTTGACGTTATTGTGTGTCACAATGAATTCTTAGACATAAAAAATATATATGATTATTTACAGATGTTTCTTGTTAAAGGTCAATGTGTAGGCACAGTTCATAGACAACTCTCGGAAAAAAATCAAAATACTCTTTTAAACTTTATAATTGGCAAAATGATTTATAAACCTCACTGTAAGTGCTCTTCAGGGTTTTCCCTGGTGGTCCAGTGGTTAGGATGCTGTGCTTTCACTGTTGTGATCTGGGTTTGATTCCAGTCAGGGAACCAAGAGGCCACACCACCCTGAAGCCATGTAGTGTTGGGCCTGGTCAGTAATTGACACCTCCCATCCTCTCTACATATGCAGTAAGGGACACTACCTTCCCTGCTCACTTCCCCACAGCCATAAAGGGCACTTTCTAGGAAAATAGACATTCTATACAAAAAGTTTTTATGTTCCCATCCTTTTTTTTTTTGCATCGTGCAGTCATTTCCAAATCTCTGTGGCCTCATAGACTGTAACACACCATGCACATTTTTATGTCCATGCTGATCAACTTGGTTTTCATGGCAGAGATAATGGAGTGGGTTGCCAGTTCCTTCTCCAGTGGACCACAGCATACAGCTCCTGATATTCCTAGGTAGTCTCCCATCCAAGTACTGACCAGGCCCAATTCTGCATGGCTTCAGAGTGGTGTGACCTCTTGGTTCCTTGACTGGAATCGAAACTCGGTCACATTGCTGAAAGCACATACTTCACAAACACGCCATTTTTCCTAAACAGCATTGCTCCTTTCAATCAGAAGTTGTTTGCAGGACTTAGTTGCATCAGTTGTGACTTGACCCATCAATTAACTTTGACCCGTCCTTTCCTCATATGACAGAAAACAATGTCAGTATACATTATCACAGACTAAATTGTAGCATTACATATGCAAGTTATCTAAATAATTGTTCATTCTTTGTATTAATTCAACACTGTATTAGCTTGCAGAACACTCAGGGCCTCATTCAATTGCGATTTGGCCAATTGAATAGGGCTCAAAATCAGCACATAACATATATTTTTTAAAGAAGTTTTTAGTTAGTAAACATCTATCCAAAAGCAAGGTTTTCACTAACTAAAAACTTCTTTAAAAAAATGTTATGTGCTTATTTAGAGCCCTATTCAATTGGCCAAATCACAATTGAATGAGGCCCTCAGTATGCATTGTTTGAAATATTCCCTTAAATGGGAGAATTAAGGGATTCACTAAAATCTGCCAATCTAGTTTATTTGTAGCCTACAGATATTAAGTATATCTAAGTATCTCAGTTTTACATTTCTCTAATCTAACACTTGCTGCGTATATCATTCAATGCTCATACAGATTTATTTTATTTAAAAAACAAAATTGGTTTCCACACCCCTACGTAGGCACCCTGTACTAACCAATAGAAAAACAGCATTCAAGTATGTTTTTTAACCCTATACTAACCTTCCAGCCAGTAGCAGTACAGTGCAGCACTGTTAGTTGCATCATGCAAGGGAGGAGAGAGATGTGTTTGGTATGAACAAAATACTACAAATCCCATGATGCTTTGGTGCAGAGATTGAATTCCCTTTTCTGCTACAATATTGTAGCTGCCTATGATTAGCCACAACAAATTATGCATTTTAAGCTAATTTAGCTTGGATTTTTGGGGTGTTCGTTCTCAAAACTTGTTAGAAAACTGAAGGGATTTTGGATATGTTTATTACTGTTTATTATGGGATTTTTTTCATGCACAAAAATATTTGCATAAACTATGATTCTCCTCTATCAGATGCATTAATAATCCATGGAATTATAATAGTGATACATTCTATTACCTATATTCTAAGATAATAGAAACATCGTAGCATTTTGTTGGTTCAGTCCATTTTCTAATGCATTGAAAGGCAGCATACATTGCCTGAGATGTGACCTTATTTACACTTTGTAAATTAGGATTTAAAAGTACACTATTACCCCAACACCAAATTGATTTTTATTCTAAAGAAAATGAAAAACTGACTATAAATAGTACTATTCACTTTTCTGAACTGTAAATCATTCCTGAGAAATGCTGCATTGTTTGCTAGTTTGCAGCTCATACTGCTAGGAGAGAAAACCACTAACTGCATGATAACATGTAGGTAGGTTGTTTTTCCTACGATAGAGGCAAAGTTATACTAATCAGCTTATTAGTATCGGCTCAAACAACACTATATAACTCAGTAATTGTTTACTTTAAGTAAAAATGGCTAATAAAATGTAGAACCAGTAAATAAAAACAGCTTGAGTTTGGGGCAACATTTAACTCAGCATGGTCAATGCCTCTGAAATAACTTACTGTATCACAAATGCTATAAACACATCCTGTGTACAGAAGGGGGAGCCCACAGCTCTTTACAAGTTGTTTTTAATAGAAATAAGTAAAAATACTGGCTTAAAATAAAGAATAATATTACATTTTATTCATTCAGTGATATTTTGCACTGGGGCACAGAAGTGCATGATATATTCTGGACTCGAGGCGAGGGGTTATATTCAGTATAGATTCTCTCACAAAAGATTATTTTTAACATAATTAATTAAAAAGTTGGTACTGGTACTTTAAAGGGACACTAATATCTTAACAAAAATGGTATGATGTGTTAATTAGGCTTTTGTAATTAATACAATTCCTTGTCAATGATTATGATAGGCAATATTCAGTGTTGAACTTGCTTTTAATCAGCTTCTAAGCTTCCAGTTGAGCTGTATGAGGTTATTTATATTAGAGTGGTCCTTCAAATCTGCAATTATTAAATAGATTTAACAGGTAATATATGGGCTTATCAGCTGTAAACGGAGGCGGAACTGCTGGTGTATCTGGTGCAGTGCACAATGGCCCTTCTCTGAGGGGGGCCCCAGTGCTGTCAAGCTTTTTTCATCTAATTTTATTTTGTTAATGCCTTTGCCCCCCCCCCAAACTCCACTACATCCCCGCTCCTCCTGGAACCCACCCCAGCACCCTTGACCTAACTAGCCTCCATGCTTCTTGGCCTCCGGCGCGTCTTATGGTCGGGCAAGGAATCCCAAATGACATCACGTGGAACCTGGTGAGGCCAGGGTGCAAGGTGCGGTTGGGGCAGCCATAAGGAGCAGTGTTTGGTTAGGGGCCACAAGGGGCAGGGCTGGGGCATAGGGCCTTAAAAAAAAAGAAATAATAAAATAAAAAAAGAATATATTTATATATATTTATATATATATATATATATATTTATTTATTTATATATATGTGTGTGGATAGATAGATAGATAGATAGATAGATAGATAGATAGATAGATAGATAGATAGGTAGGTAGGTAGGTAGGTAGGTAGGTAGATAGATAGATAGTCAGCATGGGCCCTCCATTCACTAGCTCCTTCACTGGCTGTAAGTATCCTGTTCTGAATATGTGCAGACACCAATATATTAAAAAGGGATATAATGAACTATTGTACTCTCCGTTAAATTAGATTGTAGGCTCTTCTGCAGCATTTACATAGTTACATAGTAATTAAGGTTGAAAAAACAGTTTCAGTCCATCAAATTCAACCTTTTAAGATCTCCTCTGATCTGTGATATGCTATTTCTCTTTCTCCAACTCGCCCCCTTGTTCCACCTTATGGTATATATTGGTGCTGCAGATGATACCAGAGCTTCCCACACCCTCTCAGCCCTAGAGTTACACTTCTCATTATATGATAATTTGCAGAAACGCCAAGCTGGGATTTCTTTTTTCACCATCACATTAACATAGCAATAGGGAATTCTGTTTAATGCTGACAAATGTAAAATAATATATATAATTTCTCATATTGCTGTACATAATATAAACTGCAGAAGCAGCACATCTTGCAGTGACAGATCTTTGGCATTAATGAATGTGATCTGAGACACAATAAGACGAGCCATGTTGTGTGGGGGGTAATGGAACCGACGTGAGGGATTGAACCAGCCTCAGCTAAAATACAGATACATCATCCTGTGTTTGGTATCTGTTGTGACATAAATACAGTCTTAAAGAACCACTTTCCTATATAATATTTGAAATAAATAAGCTTAATAACGGATACAAATAAATAAATCACTAAATAATATAAAATAAGCACAACCTTCCCATTTTTAACATTAATATATTATGGCAGAGATCCAATTTCTTTTCTCAATATGTCTTTGCAAAATAATGAGTTTTACATTATCACTATTGAAAGTGCTGGTAGTTTTAGATACCACATTCCTACTGCACAGAAACTTCCTGTGCATCCCAATCACCTTCCATCTCAGGATATTGTTCAGAAGAAATCCAAAAGGAAGATTCCACACCAGCATTATTATTAGCATTATTATAGAGTAAATAATTAGTATTTTTTGCAGGGTAATAATATTTAAGTGTAGTTCTTCAAAATAATTTATTTTAAAATATAAGATTTCAGTGGCCATTTAATAGATAAATAGCTTATCACGGGAACATCCTTCAGATTTATTATGTGTTGTTTGGCAAAAAAAATATTTTTTTCCCCTCCAGGTTTGAGGCCTTTGTATACTCTCTAAAATATTTGTTTTTTTTTAATTATATTATTTGTTTTTCCTAAGCACTTTGACTCCTTTCTGGGAGAAAAATGCTAAAGGGTCTTGAGTACTTCATTGAAGCTGTGAGCTATAACATGTAGGGTCAGCCAAGATGAGCAGGTCATCAGACAAATCGATGTCCACTGGAGAAGGAACTGGCAACCCACTCCAGTATCTTTGCCATGAAAACCATATGGATAAGCACAACCAGAAACACAGAACAACAACCACAAATGATGTCACATTTTATAAACTTATATATATTTTTTACCATAAAGCGTTCCTATAAATGGTGGAAATGTAGGATTTCCGTGTCTCTTAAATGCTTAGGGCCTCATTCAATTGCGATTTGGCCAATTGAATATGGGGTCTAAATAAGCACATAACATATTTTTTTAAAGAAGTTTTTAGTTAGTAAGCATCTATCCAAAAGCAAGGTTTTCACGAACTAAAAACTTCTTTAAAAAAAAATATGCTATGTGCTTATTTAGAGCCTTATTCAATTGGTCAAATCGCAATTGAATGAGGCCCTTATTGTTTATATCCAGCTTTTATTCAATCCTCAAGAGACAAACATGGCTGCCGTTACCACAATGCCCCGAGAAATAAATACAAATAACTCTGATACGCTCTTCATTTGGACACTTAAGAACAAAGCACCAAAGCTTGTATTTTTTTCTCCAAGCCAAAGTAATTCCTTCCCTGTCACAAGAAGCCCAGAGAATGGGAGATATGTCTTTGTGTGGTATATAATGTATGATGATGTATAAAGCCTTTGCCTGTCATGAAGACACCACACTGGGCGCTTGTTTTTTTATTATTATGATTTGTTACACCAACATTAGATTTGCACAAGATGTTTGTCTGCTGGGAACAGAGCCCCGAGGTGCCATTTTGTGTTAAAACGTCTCTTTTTTTCCTATCGGCAATTCAACAATGCAATGATGGGAGTTTATTGGAATGCTGCACCGCGCAGGATCCCGTGGGTTGAAAATACACATAAGTGAAGCTTTTTTATTTTTTTAAAATCCATTCAATTGCAAATATGTAGCCAGTGGATAAACAATAATAGTTAAAGCAGCAATGTCCTCTATTCAGGATTACATGGGATTATATACAATAAGAGATTTACTCCATTTTTATATTACTTGTATTAACAGTGTTCTGATAACCGCTCTCTTTTATGTTGTTTCTGATGAAATACCTTTTATAATCCCCCTTTTGTTTTGATTTTTACTGGATAACTCAACACATCTCAAGGTCACAGTGTTAGGGATTAAGCAAATATTCCTGAGAGCCCAGGGGATTGACTGGAACAAAAGGTGCTCCAAAATACTTAGCTACCTCTACCTCACTCCTTGCTCATCATACTGCTCATACAGTTATATTGCTTATCATATACCACTAGTGCTCCTCACACACTCATCCTATCCCTCATACAGTCTTATTGCTTATCATATACCACTAGTGCTCCTCACACACTCATCCTATCCCTCATACAGTCTTATTGCTTATCATATACCACTAGTGCTCCTCACACACTCATCCTATCCCTCATACAGTCTTATTGCTTATCATATACCACTAGTGCTCCTCACACACTCATCCTACCCCTCATACAGTCTTATTGCTTATCATATACTACTACTGCTCCCCACACACTCATCCTACCCCTCATACAGTGCTACTGCTTATCATATACCACTAGTGCTCCTCACACACTCATCCTACCCCTCATACAGTCCTATTGATTATCATATACTCCTAGTGCTCCTCACACACTCATCCTACCCCTCATACAGTCTTATTGCTTATCATATACCACTAGTGCTCCTCACACACTCATCCTATCCCTCATACAGTCTTATTGCTTATCATATACCACTAGTGCTCCTCACACACTCATCCTACCCCTCATACAGTCTTATTGCTTATCATATACTCCTAGTGCTCCTCACACACTCATCCTACCCCTCATACAGTGCTACTGCTTATCATATACCACTAGTGCTCCTCACACACTCATCCTACCCCTCATACAGTCCTATTGATTATCATATACTCCTAGTGCTCCTCACACACTCATCCTATCCCTCATACAGTCTTATTGCTTATCATATACTCCTAGTGCTCCTCACACACTCATCCTACCCCTCATACAGTGCTACTGCTTATCATATACCACTAGTGCTCCTCACACACTCATCCTACCCCTCATACAGTCCTATTGATTATCATATACTCCTAGTGCTCCTCACACACTCATCCTACCCCTCATACAGTCCTATTGATTATCATATACTCCTAGTGCTCCTCACACACTCATCCTACCCCTCATACAGTCCTATTGCTTATCATATACTCCTAGTGCTCCTCTCACACTCATCCTACCCCTCATACAGTCCTATTGATTATCATATACTCCTAGTGCTCCTCACACACTCATCCTACCCCTCATACAGTCCTATTGCTTATCATATACCACTAGTGCTCCTCACACACTCATCCTACCCCTCATACAGTCCTATTGCTTATCATATACCATTAGTACTCCTCACACACTCATCCTACCCCTCATACAGTCTTATTGCTTATCATATACCACTAGTGCTCCTCACACACTCATCCTACCCCTCATACAGTCCTGTTGCTTATCATATACTCCTAGTGCTCCTCACACACTCATCCTACCCCTCATACAGTCTTATTGCTTATCAAATACTCCTAGTTCTCCTCGCACACTCATCCTACCCCTCATACAGTCCTATTGCTTATCATATACTCCTAGTGTACTTCATACACTCATCCTGCCCCTCATACAGTCCTATTGCTTATCATATACTCCTAGTGCTCCTCACACACTCATCCTACCCCTCATACAGTCTTATTGCTTATCATATACCACTAGTGCTCCTCGCACACTCATCCTACCCCTCATACAGTCCTATTGCTTATCATATACTCCTAGTGCTCCTCACACACTCATCCTACCCCTCATACAGTCCTATTGCTTATCATATACTACTAGTGCTCCTCACACACTCATCCTACCCCTCATACAGTTATATTGCTACTCATATACCACTAGTGCTCCTCACACACTCATCCTACCCCTCATACAGTCCTATTGCTTATCATATACCACTAGTGCTCCTCACACACTCATCCTACCCCTCATACAGTTATATTGCTACTCATATACCACTGGTGCTCCTCACACACTCATCCTACCCCTCATACAGTCCTATTGCTTATCATATACTCCTAGTGCTCCTCACACACTCATCCTACCCCTCATACAGTCCTATTGCTTATCATATACTCCTAGTGCTCCTCACACACTCATCCTACCCCTCATACAGTAATATTGCTACTCATATACCACTAGTGCTCCTCACACACTCATCCTACCCCTCACACAGTCCTATTGCTTATCATATACCACTAGTGCTCCTCACACACTCATCCTACCCCTCATACAGTCCTATTGCTTATCATATACCACTAGTGCTCCTCACACACTCATCCTACCCCTCATACAGTCCTATTGCTTAGCATATACTCCTAGTGCTCCTCACACACTCATCCTACCCCTCATACAGTCCTATTGCTTAGCATATACTCCTAGTGCTCCTCACACACTCATCATACCCCTCATACAGTCCTATTGCTTATCATATACCACTAGTGCTCCTCACACACTCATCCTACCCCTCATACAGTCCTATTGCTTATCATATACCACTAGTGCTCCTCACACACTCATCCTACCCCTCATACAGTCCTATTGCTTATCATATACCACTAGTGCTCCTCACACACTCATCCTACCCCTCATACAGTTATATTGCTACTCATATACCACTGGTGCTCCTCACACACTCATCCTACCCCTCATACAGTCCTATTGCTTATCATATACCACTAGTGCTACTCACACACTCATCCTACCCCTCATACAGTCCTATTGCTTAGCATATACTCCTAGTGCTCCTCACACACTCATCCTACCCCTCATACAGTCCTATTGCTTAGCATATACTCCTAGTGCTCCTCACACACTCATCCTACCCCTCACACAGTCCTATTGCTTATCATATACTACTAGTGGGTGCTTCAACACACTCCTCCTACTCCTCCTATTGCTTCTGATATACTACTACTGCTCCCTGCACACTAATCCTAGTCTTCATACAGTCCTATTTATACTTCTATATTACTAGTGCTCCTCACACACTCACCCTACTCTTCATACAGTACTATCACTTCTCATATGTTACTAGTGCTCCCCACATACACATCCTACTCCTAATACAGCCCTATTGCTTTGCCTATACTACTAGTGTACTTCATACACTTATCCTACTCGTCATACAGTACTATCACTCATCATATGCTACTAGTGCTCACCACATACACATCCTACTCCCAATACAGCCCTATTACTTCTCATATACTATTAGTGCTCCCAAAACACTCTTCCTACTCATCATACCCCCTATTGCTCCTCATACAGCCCTATTGCTTCTCATATACTAATAGTGCTCCCAATACTCTCACCCTACTCCTTATACCACCTTATTGCTTCTCATATACTACTAGTGCTCCCAATACTCTTATCCTACTCCTCATACCACCTTATTGCTTCTCATATACTACTAGTGCTTCCAACTCACTCATCCTACTTCTACTCCCCATACCACCTTATTGCTTCTCATATACTACTAGTGCTCCCAATACTCTTATCCTACTCCTCATACCACCTTATTGCTTCTCATATACTACTAGTGCTTCCAACTCACTCATCCTACTCCTACTCCTCATACTGCCTTATTGCTCCTCATACAGCCGTATTGCTTCTCATGTACTACTAGTGCTCACAATACATACATCATACTCCACATACCACCTTATTGCTTCTGATATACTACTAGTGCTCTCAATACACTCATCCTACTCCCCATACTGCCTTATTGCTTCTCATATACTACTAGTGCTTCCAACTCACCCATCCTACTCCTCATACAGTCCTATTGCTACTCATCTACTACTAGAGCTCCTCAAGCACTCATCCTATTCCTCAAAACTCCTAATGTTCCTCACCCTCTCATCCTGTTCCTCATACATTCCTATTGCTCATCATATACTCCTTGTGCTCCTCCTATATTCACACTGCTCCTGAAATACTCCTAATGCTCCCTAATACTTCTCACACACTTGTCCTACCCCTCATACAGTCCTAGTGCTCCTCATATACTCCTAGTGCTCCTCATATATTCATACTGCTCCTGAAATACTCCTAATGCTCCCTAATACTTCTCACACACTTGTCCTACTCCTCATACAGTCCTAGTGCTCCTCATATACTCATAGTGCTCCTCATATATCCATACTACTCCTCAAATACTCCTAATGCTCCTCACACTCTCATCCTGCTCCCCATACTTTCCTACTGCTCCTCATATACTCCTAGTGCTCCTCATACATTCATACTGCTCCTCAAATACACCTAATGCTCCTCACAACCTCGTCCTGTAGCTCCTCATATACTCCTAGTGCTCCTTGCACACTCATACTACCCCTCTCTGGAATCATGTACATTATTTAATATACAATTCCTATTGTTTCACCCTTTTCTCCACCCTCTAAATGTTACATATTAATTGGTCACAGAAGCATCATATTTTAGCATCCCTTTATAAAGAAATTATCTTGATAATGGACAAAATGTTTTTATAAAATATAATATAAAGACAGCAAAACATTTTTAACTATTGTATTAAATTTAGCTTTTATTACACAAGATATATTACTTTTGTTGCTTATCATTTTATCAGTTGCTATTCATAATAGATCCTCTTAATAACAGATAAACCGTTAACCAGTAAATATGCATAATGGCGTTTCGGCGCTGCCAAGCTCCGGCGCACCATCCTGATGCAAATGTTATTTAATCAGGCACAGTTTTTCACTTCATTATATCTGATTATCCTTGCAATTAAAATCACCTTTTTACTAGCAATACGAGGATAAAGCAGAGAACGATCCGCTTCAGTCACAATTAGCATTGAATTAATTGTTTTGAAGGATTATTACCGTTTTCCCAGAACACAAATGAACATAATGGAAAAGGAGTTTATTGGTCGTTCTTGAGAGCTATCTTGGATGCCTTTTTTTTACTTAAAAAAAAAAAAATTATACCTGAAAAAAGATTGTTTGTTAATTATCCATTACTTATTAAATACATATTTTATTAGTGATTGCAAGATATACATAGGGCCTTATTCTATTGCGATTTGGCCAATTGAATAGGGCTCTATATAAGCACAGAGCATATTTTGTTTACAGAAGTTTTTAGTTAGTGAAGACCTTGCTTTTGGATAGAAGTTCACTAACTAAAAACTTCTGTAAAAAAATATGCTCTGTGATTTAATAGAGCCCTATTCAATTAGCCAAATCGCAATTGAATGAGGCCCATAGTATTTTGTTACAAGTTTATTAGGCAATTTATTTTTGCACTAGACACTTGAATAACAACTTAAATACAACTAGAGAGACAACTGGTTGTTGCCCATCATAAGATGGTTAGAGCAATAACTAAAACAAGCTGGTCTGCTAGTGCTGCCTTCCTAGGGCCTCATTCAATTGCGATTTGGCCAATTGAATAGGGCTCTATATAAGCACACAGCATATTTTTTGACAGAAGTTTTTAGTTTGTGAACTTCTATCCAAAAGCAAGGTCTTCACTAACTAAAAACTTCTGTTAAAAAATATGCTATGTGCCAAATCGCAATTGAATGAGGCCCCTAGTAAGTGATATATATATATATATATATATATATACATATATATATATATATATATATATATATATATATACATATATATATATATATATATATATATATATATATATACGCATAAGGTTATCTTGTCAGTTTCTTCTCCAGTGGACAAAGATTTATATAACCACTCTGCTATGACCTGACCATCTTGGGTGACCCTACATGGTATAGCTCACAGCTTCACTGATGTACACAAGTCCCCTCACCACGACAAGGTGGGGACCCAGAAGGGGATAATGCAAAATACTGGATAATTTAATCCACATAATGAAAGATTTTAGCAAATTACACAATAAGAATATTTGCCTGGAATAATGTCAACAGGGCCATTTCAAGTCAATTTGATGCCCTAGGCAAAGCCTTAGATCAAGGTCAAGATCAATTTAATTTTAAAGTCAAAATTGTTGTTCATTCATTCAGTCGTGTAGGTATAGTTTTCTTGGAAAAGATACTGAAGTGGGTTGCCAGTTCCTTCTCCAGTGTACCACGATTTGTCTGACCTCTCTGCTAGAACATGCCCATCTTGCATAACCCTACAAGGTATCGCTCACAGCTTCATTGAGGTACACAAGCCCCTTCACAACAACAAGGTAGAAATCCAGAAGGGGAAATTTAAAAGAACAAACATACATGCATATAATCATAAGATGTCAATACTATGTGACTCTACATATCAGTAACACAAGTGATGGTACAATGTAAAGTGATATATTTAATTCTATAACAAATATATATCAGTAACACAAAGAAAACTGAAACAAAAGACTTTGGCAAAAATGTAAAAATACTAAAAAAAAATCTATTCCAATGAATACAATAGAGGATGCTTGGTTCAACCAGTGGTGGCTGCCAACATTGCCCATATGGTAGAGCTAGCCCTGCATGTCCAGTATAGTGCCATTATATGATAGGCTCTGATATCACTATATCTCACGCCATGTCCTCTTATAACCATTCCTTCCTAGTACTGTACACTCTCATCAGTTAATGACACCCTTGTGATCCTATGTATAGCACAGAAAACACACACTAATTGTCACTGATGTCAAAACCAATGATGCCGAGGTCTCTATGTGATTCACCGTGTCACAGCATGATAAGTCCCAGGCACTTTCTTTAGATACTAACCAAATATAGCAATGGCTTATTAATAGACTAATTACTTACCTGAATTCAACAGGTCTATTCATGGTATTACTCAATAACCCCTAATTTATGCTAAATTAATATATTAACAAAAATGCAAATTAATGTTGCTCTCATGTTGTACCTTATTTTTGAGTTTTCAGATGACAACTCTCTCTAGGTTAAAATACAACTACTTCAATTATTATTTGTGTCTATTATTCTTTAATATAGACCAATTATTCTTCCTTGTAAATTATATTTTTCAAAATAAATCTTCTCTTGAAATTTCTATTTGTAAAATGTTATATATTGATTTTTTTTATTTAATTTTATATATTACAAAATGCATATTTTCTGTACTTATTTCCAAATATTTATATATTTCATATATTTCCAGTAGGATCAAATATAAATTACATTATACTGTCCCATACAAATATTTAAAGTGTTTATGCCCTGAATATATTATATGTTTAGCACCTTATGCGTCATTCAATATAGACAAAAAAAAAACAAGGTAAAAACATTTACCTTTATTTCACTTGCTGTAAAAATAAAATTAAATAATTTTAGACATTTTTTTACGTTTATCAAGATGTCAATTTACGGAAAAAGAATGAAAGCAGTGTTTTCATTTATGTTATCAAAACAGAGAACAATAATAAAAAAATAATATTTAGGTGAAACAAAAAATGAATTAAAATTAATTAAATTAAAGTAAGAAAAAATATATGTGATATTGTATTAAGTTTTCATTTAAAAAGACATTAAAAAGTAAATTCAATCTGTTTTTTTTTATTATTTCCCACAAACCTTTACAAGTAGCCATATAAAGTAGAGATAAATAAAAGTTGTTCATGGAGTGATTCTATTTAGTTTTTTAATTTATTTCATATTTTTGGAAAATTTGTTTATTGATTTATTCAATTCATAAAGTGAATTCATTTGTGTAATCTATTCACAAAGTGAATTAAACTATATCACTTAGTTCATTTCATATATTTAATTTATTCATAAAGTAAATAAAACTTTAATAAACCTTTTGTATCTTGTATAAAATTAAAACCGTTCTTTAACATGTAGAGAATGAAATCAGCCTATTCTTACCTTATTAAAAATTTCCAGTGTGACTTTAGTTAACTAATTATCTGAGAAAGTCAGATTTAGCTACATGTGTTGACCAAAGTGATCTGCTAACATCAATATATATATATATATATATATATATATATATATATATATATATATATATATATATATATATATATATATATTCTGTATATATATATATATATATATATATATATATATATATATGTATATTCCATAATGCGTAATTAGCTAAAAATAATTGATGCCTGTTTAAAATAGTGATAATGTACTTATAGCATTGCAGGGTCGGGCCTAGTCAGTACTTGTATGGGAGACCACCTAGGAAAACCAGGAGCTGTATGCTGTGGCCCACTGGAAAAGGAACTGGCAACCCACTCCAGTATCTCTGCCATCTATACCAAGTAGATCAGCATGGTGTGTTACGGTGCATGCGGTAACGGAGATTTGGACATGACTGTACAACGCACACACACTTCTAGCATTGGAACACCTCTCTGGTGCACCTTCCCTAATTAATCTTTGTGTAGGAATTTCAGTATCAGAAGGATGGTGAAACAATTCTCCAATGTGAAATATATAATCATATAGAGTACATGGCTCCCACATCAAGCAACGACTTTGCAGAATATACCAAAGTTTGTTATAGAGTAACATACACTCAATGGGCCTCATTCAAATGCGATTTGGCCAATGGAATAGGGCTCTATATAAGCACAGGGCATATTTTTTTTACAGACGTTTTTAGTAAATGAAAACCTCGCTTTTGGATAGAAGTTCACTAACTAAAAACTTCTGTAAAAATAATATGCTCTGTGCTTAAATAGAGCCCTATTCAACTGGAAAAATCTCAATTGAATGAGGCCCAATGTAATCAACCAGGCTGGTACCAACCAATGATGTAGTGGAAGCTCAGTGATGTAAAAGGGATTTCAAGAGGAAGCAGAAAGATTGTAATAATGAGAGTGCGTGAGCTCTGCGCAGTGAGTGACAGCGGTAGGTCACCCCCTGCCCAGCATGTCTTTATTTACCGTACTTGTCAAATTTTTATATTTGGTCAAAGAACATTTTTATTATTGTAAAAAGGCTTTAGAAGAGGTAGGGTATATTTCTCGAATTTCGTTAAATCAGGAGAAATGAATTGTGGGTATTGAAACAAATATATTTTGGTAGAGATCAAGAGATTTCCCTGTTGCCATGTCTAAGTCAGGGGTGCAGCTACTACTCAGAACTCAAGGAGACTGGACAAAGAGTAAGTCTCTTCCCTTTCTGTAGTACCACTAACAGCAAGAGCATGTAATGACCTATTGGCCTTGGACGTTTAGATTATTCCATGTGAGTGTTATTTAGTTGGGTTTTTTTACAAATATATATATACTAGCAAATTGCCCGTCAAAAAATGACGGTCATAAAATTGTACGGCGGGTAATGCTGTTTGCCACACAAAGTAAGGCTTTTGTTCGTCTGAGTACCTTCGGCGCTCATTGCGATCCACTCGGATGGTGTATTTTTGGTAATCTGAGCCCCTTCTGCGCTGAGCAGTTTTGGCGCTCATTGTGAGCTGCGCGATGAACGCCATCGGCGTTTATTGCGATCCTCTCACCTGGTCCTTTTTTTTTTCTCTATATGTATTTTTTCATGATAATTAATTAATTAATAAAATCGTAAATTAATATACTTTACCTATTTGTAATTAATATATACAGCAAGCAATATCCTGAAGAGCTAACAATCTTTTTTGATGTTCCTGCAGCATACAATGTACATTTGCACTGTTGCTGAGCTGAGGTGTAAGTGTCAGCAATGTGTGCTGTGTGTAGTGTAAATAGGCAGCGTGCGCGAGCGCAAACCATTTGTTTAGGTGTGTAATTTTGCATTTTTGGATGGTAATTTTATTAGTTGCAAGTTAGTGTTGTAAAATGGCGGCAATTAATAGTGTATTTTATACCGCGTACGTTCTTGTGTAAAAGTCTTAGGTGGCTGTTTTTTTTTTGTGTGTTTATTTTTAGCCTCGTTTTTGTTTTTTTCCGCCGCCATTTTTTTTAGTGATTTTCGTGTGCCAAAACTCACCAAATTGTGGATAAATTGTCGTGCAACCTCACTCCCAGACGTTGTGGCTGTCCCCCCGTGCTGTGATGATTTTTTTTTTTTATTTTATTTTTTTTAATTTTGGTGGTGTTATTGTTGTTTTTGTGTGTGCGCAGTTTGGCCTGCATATTCTTTGGACCTCAGATCTTTTTCTAAGTGAAGCGGGTCGTATTTTTTTTTTGTAAGTATTGCTTTCCTTGTAGCAAGTGTTACAAACCGTACATTTTTCATGCAATTTTTTTAAACTTCTACGGGTGCGAATTGTGTAATTGAGATTTCTGTTGATGTGTAGCTCACCAGCGCCTATGGCGCTCATCTTCACCAGCGCAGTGAGCGCCTTCGGCTCTCCCTGCCTAAGTCGAACGGGGTCGCCATAGACGCTCATCTCCACCAGTACAAGGTGCACCTTTGGCGTTAGCAACAACTATATATAAAACGGCATGGTAGTGAGTCAATAAGGTGTTGGAAGATTAGCAAGGCTATCTGGAACTGTGTATCCGACAGCTACTGAAGAGTGCGTGGTGGAGGATCCATACAGCGGACATGACAATCGAGGTGGTCCCACAGGTGCTCTATAGGGTTCAAGTCTGGGGAATTTGGAGGCCAGGGAAGTACTTGGAAGTCTTCATTGTGCTCCACCAACCACTTTGAGACAATTCTGGCTGTCCCGGAGTGGTTGGAGGAGCATGAGGAAGACTTCCAAGTACCGGGTATATAGATGTATATACATATATATGAGAGCGAGAGAGAGAGAGATAATGAGTGTATGTGTTGTTTTACCTTCAAATAGCATAAAACTGTAAGTTACACTATCAAATAACAAGTTGGTTGTCTGCCACGGCTTTGAGCTGCCCTTCTGTTAATGCAGACAGCTCCAATCAATGGTGGTGCCAGTGATTGGAGGGCCCTAGTGCCAAATAAGTTGGAGGCTCCCATCTACATGGAAGGTGCCCCTGGGGATCAATAAAAACATTAAAATATATCTATTTGGTGAAATTAGAACACATTGATGTAAAAATACTTATCTACCCCTCTCCTCTAATACATTAACCATTCCTTTTAGCCTATGCTGCTGATTGTTGGGTTCCCCACTACCCTGTAGTAGGCCCTGGTGCTTTGCATCTGGCACACCAGCACCACTGACTACAAGGCATATAAAAATAGTATGTTGCAAGGACATCACAAAAATGTAAATTTCTGCTAAAATATGTATTACAAACGGGTCACTCTTCAAATTGCTCAATGCAATTCAATCATCCAGCTGTTTGGGTCAGTTAGCAGCTTGTTGGGCTTTAAATGAAATGTTAGTGGTTTCTTGAGAGTTATCGGATGATATTTGATTGTAATATGATAAAAGACCATGATCTTGATGCTGTCACCTCTAAATCTCCACCAAGGAACACTTAGTACTGCCACATAAAGCAAACATTCTATCCCCACTCACCAATTATTCCTCACAGGTCCTCATTCTGACAGCAGCCACAAGGTTGGGTGTACGACATGATAGTTTTACAGAATAAATAAAATTAAGGCGAAGGATGACTTTTTGAGTGTTTAAAATATTGTAGTTGACTCTGTGAAAACACATTAAGTAAACAAATTCTTTATCATCACTATTCCTTGGTGCCACCGGTATCCACCTTTACAACACATTCATCTAGGTTAATTTAGCAGTATATGGGCTATGCTAAAATAAATTGCTTTTTCCAAGTTGTAGAGGCTTGGCTTTCCACAGATACATTATACGGGAAGATATGAGCAGCAAGCTCTAATAAATTGTCAGGAGAAGCCAGAATACTTTAATCTTCTTCTGTTTTTTTTTTTTTTTTTGCTGGTGTAGAATATGAGGGAGTTATTCATTGAAGGTTTATAAAGCTTTGTTTGTTTATGACTGTGTAAGCACAGTCAAGATGTGGAATGGAACAAGCTATCAAAGACAGCGGCACGATAGATTCAATAAGTAATATAATATGGAGTCAAATGGTTACAACAATTAACATGAAAATACAAAACCATTCTGAGTGCATCTACATATCTCAAGCAGGCTGGGAGGGGGGTATATACTCTACAGAATTACTCAGTAAACAATGTATCAACTGCCGCTAAGTATTCTGGGTAATAACATGCAAATAAGATTCAAGGTATTATCACCTCATTTCCAGGTTGCAATCCCAATTCCTTGGCGGAAGTGGAAACACTGGGCAACTATTTGTGAAAAGAACTCCCTTGATCTTCTTGGGATATGTACCGTAGATGTGCTCTCAATGGCTTTTTCTTTCTATGCTATATACAGAGCAGTGTATTTCAATCACCTTTCTATCCACAATATCATAATTCGGAACAATTAGCATATAATAGTTGGATGTTTATTGAGATAAACATAGGATTGTATGTTTTAGGGGGGACAAAAAGATATTTATTTTGCTACAGGATCTCTTTCTCATGGTTGCCAAGACTGGACTTAATGAACATTTGTCAATTCTGTCTACTATCACATATATAGTTGTGAGCAGGCAGACCTCGCAAAATTTACGGACTTACGAGAAACAAATATGAGACGCTGGACTTACAAAAAAAAAACATTACGACTTCGCAAAAATACGACCTTACCGCCCGAAACCCGCGCACATGAAAACATTAAAAACAAAATAAATACACACAACAAATACATAAAAAGCTTACCTACAGCAAAGGGGGGCACCTAGGACCTCGAAAACTGAAGTTACACCTCAATTTCACTCGAAATACAAGAGTTTAGCCACCCGAAAATCCCCTAAGCGAGAGAAAAAATGGCAGCCGAAGAAAACGAGGCTCTAAAGACACAAAACACCCCCAAACACATACGGATTTTCCCAAAAAGACGGACGCCATCCAAGAACAAGGACGCCAAATCACCCACAGATGCGTACCACACATTAGGCGCCATTTTACAACACTAACTTACACAATGCGAAAGTACACAGCTACCCTAACGGATTTGGCTCGCGCACGCACACTATTTACACTACACACTGCACACATTGCTGACACTTACACAGCAGCTCCACAACACTCAAAACACACATTGTATGCTGCAGCAACATGAAAACAGATTGCCAGCTCTTCTGCACAATGGTTCCTGCATATATTACTTGAAAATAGGTAAAGTATATTGATGTATTATTTTATTAATTATTTCATTAGCATTAGCAAAAAAAAAATGCTCATAGCACACAAACAACCAACAACCTCACAATGAGCGCCGAAGGCGCTCATCGCGAGGCTCGCAATGAGCGCCGAAGCATCTTGGAACACCAACAAAATTTACCGCCCTTACAATCCTATTGCCGTAATTTTTTGACAGGCAAGTCGCTAGTGTTACTATAAATGTAAGAATATATGTTTTGTATGTAAAGACAGAGACCAGATACTATTATTAGTTACCATTGTGATGGTTTAAGTGCTAGCTACAAAATATACATAATTTATATATATATTTTTATAAACATTATATATTTTAACATATTTTACTAAATATGTTTCCATTTGGATGGCTTATGGAATTGGAAAGCTCTATGTTGTGTACATTTAGTTTTGGTGAGTGAATATTTCCCACGCAAGGCCAATGCCAATCTCTAGTGGTTCCTCTAGAGGGTAAAACAATAGCAGCAAATCCCAAACATCCATCACATTCATTGTAAATATTCTTAGAATCCATTCATTGAATTTAAAAAAATAGACTGTCAATATGAGTTTGTATTGCTCAAGTCAAATATATTTCTTAATTTATGTATTTTTTAAATTGTAAAGAAAAATTAATTAATAAACATCCTTACCATTTGTATCTTTCTTTAATGTTAAATGGTTTAGGTAAGGGGAAGCTGACTTACATTTCTTTCCTATAATTTTTCCATTACATTTTCTATTTTAACATAACCATATGTGCGCTCACAAACATACATATAAAACAATTTTCATGAAAATATATTGACTTTCTTAGCTTTGAAGTGAAACGTTTTTTAAAATGTAAGTCAATTTCAACTTTTTAGGTGAACCGAGGCCAACCAAAGCTCTGGAAACCTCAAATTCTTTGATAATACATTAGTTAGTGTTGTTGCTGGGTTAGAAATAAAGAATGAGAATCAAAAGTATAAATGTTTGTTAATAGTTTGTTTAGAATGACCTCCAGCGTCGTGTTTACTTTTCTCAGCAACAGTTTTTGGAAAAGGAATGTTAATGTCTATAGAAATAAGGGCTAGTTGTCTGATCAATGTTGTCACTTCCTGCAATATATTCTCTAGTCCAAACAACGAAATGGACTTGAATAAAAGAATGTGTATTTAATCCCCTGACCCTTGATAAGAGTAATGAATACGAAAATAGGTATGGCAGGATGCAGAGGGTAGGGGGGTACAGATAGCAGGATTGTATAAGGACTTGATAGAAATGACAGGATAAAGTGGAGCAATTATTGGAGATGGCAAGGTAGAAATGGTTTGGGAGAGTCATGGCAGGATGGAGAGTGACAAGTAGTAGAGCTGACTGGATGGAGAGGATAAGGTATTAGTGATGAGAAGATAGAGAGGGTCTGGGAGAGTTATGGCAGGATGGAGAGGGAGGAGGAGTAGAGATGACTGGATGGAGAGGATAAGGTATTAGTGATGGGAAGATAGAGAGGGTCTGGGAGAGTCATGGCAGGATGGAGATGGAGGAGGAGTAGAGATGACTGGATGGAGAGGATCAGGTATTAGTGATGGGAAGATAGAGAGGGTCTGGGAGAGTCATGGCAGGATGGAGAGGGAGGAGGAGTAGAGATGACTGGATGGAGAGGATCAGGTATTAGTGATGGCAAAATATTGAGGGGCTGGGAGAGTCATTGCAGAATGGAGAGGGACAAGGAGTAGAGATGGCTGGATGGAGAGGATCAGGTATTAGTGATGGCAAGATAGAGAGGGTCTGGGAGAGTCATGGCAGGATGGAGAGGGAGGTGGAGTAGAGATGGCTGGATGGAGAGGATCAGGTATTAGTGATGGCAAGATAGAGAGGGTCTGGGGGAGTCATGGCAGGATGGAGAGGGAGGAGGAGTAGAGATGGCTGCATGGAGAGGATCAGGTATTAGTGATGGCAAGATAGAGAGGGTCTGGGAGAGACATGGCAGGATGGAGAGGGACGAGGAGTAGAGATGCCTGGATAGAGAGGATCAGGTATTAGTGATGGCAAGATAGAGAGGGTCTGGGAGAGTCATGGCAAGATGGAGAGGGACGAGGAGTAGAGATGGCTGTATAGAGAGGATCAGGTATTAGTGATGGCAAGATAGAGAGGGTCTGGGAGAGTCATGGCAAGATGGAGAGGGACGAGGAGTAGAGATGGCTGTATAGAGAGGATCAGGTATTAGTGATGGCAAGATAGAGAGGGTCTGGGAGAGTCATGGCAAGATGGAGAGGGACGAGGAGTAGAGATGGCTGTATTGAGAGGATCAGGTATTAGTGATGGCAAGATAGAGAGGGTCTGGGAGAGTCATGGCAGGATGGAGAGGGAGGTGGAGTAGAGATGGCTGTATAGAGAGGATCAGGTATTAGTGATGGCAAGATAGAGAGGGTCTGGGAGAGTCATGGCAGGATGAAGAGGGAGGTGGAGTAGAGATGACTGGATAGAGAGGATCAGGTATTAGTGATGGCAAGATAGAGAGGGTCTGGGAGAGTCATGGCAGGATGGAGAGGGAGGAGGAGTAGAGATGACTGGATGGAGAGGATCAGGTATTAGTGATGGCAAGATAGAGAGGTTCTGGGAGAGTCATGGAGGGATAGAGAGGGAGGAGGAGTAGAGATGGCTGGATGGAGAGGAACAGGTATTAGTGATGGCAAGATAGAATGGGCCTGGGAGAGTCATGGCAGGATGGAGAGGGAGGAGGAGTAGAGATGGCTGGATGGAGAGGATCAGGTATTAGTGATGGCAAGATAGAGAGGGTCTGGGAGAG
The DNA here is from genome assembly GCA_027410445.1 of Discoglossus pictus. Lineage (NCBI taxonomy): Eukaryota > Metazoa > Chordata > Amphibia > Anura > Alytidae > Discoglossus > Discoglossus pictus. The sequence goes on from CM050168.1 coordinate 65,272,896, forward strand.
TCATGGCAGGATGGAGAGGGAGGAGGAGTAGAGATGGCTGCATGGAGAGGATCAGGTATTAGTGATGGCAAGATAGAGAGGGTCTGGGAGAGACATGGCAGGATGGAGAGGGACGAGGAGTAGAGATGCCTGGATAGAGAGGATCAGGTATTAGTGATGGCAAGATAGAGAGGGTCTGGGAGAGTCATGGCAGGATGGAGAGGGACGAGGAGTAGAGATGGCTGTATAGAGAGGATCAGGTATTAGTGATGGCAAGATAGAGAGGGTCTGGGAGAGTCATGGCAAGATGGAGAGGGACGAGGAGTAGAGATGGCTGGATGGAGAGGATCAGGTATTAGTGATGGCAAGATAGAGAGGGTCTGGGAGAGTCATGGCAAGATGGAGAGGGACGAGGAGTAGAGATGGCTGTATAGAGAGGATCAGGTATTAGTGATGGCAAGATAGAGAGGGTCTGGGAGAGTCATGGCAGGATGGAGAGGGAGGTGGAGTAGAGATGACTGGATAGAGAGGATCAGGTATTAGTGATGGCAAGATAGAGAGGGTCTGGGAGAGTCATGGCAGGATGGAGAGGGAGGAGGAGTAGAGATGGCTGGATGGAGAGGATCAGGTATTAGTGATGGCAAGATAGAGAGGGTCTGGGAGAGTCATGGAGGGATGGAGAGGGAGGAGGAGTAGAGATGGCTGGATGGAGAGGATCAGGTATTAGTGATGGCAAGATAGAATGGGCCTGGGAGAGTCATGGCAGGATGGAGAGGGAGGAGGAGTAGAGATGGCTGGATGGAGAGGATCAGGTATTAGTGATGGCAAGATAGAGAGGGTCTGGGAGAGTCATGGCAGGATGGAGAGGGAGGAGGAGTAGAGATGGCTGGATGGAGAGGATCAGGTATTAGTGATGGCAAGATAGAGAGGGTCTGGGAGAGACATGGCAGGATGGAGAGGGAGGAGGAGTAGAGATGGCTGGATAGAGAGGATCAGGTATTAGTGATGGCAAGATAGAGAGGGTCTGGGAGAGTCATGGCAGGATGGAGAGGGACGAGGAGTAGAGATGGCTGTATAGAGAGGATCAGGTATTAGTGATGGCAAGATAGAGAGGGTCTGGGAGAGTCATGGCAAGATGGAGAGGGACGAGGAGTAGAGATGGCTGTATAGAGAGGATCAGGTATTAGTGATGGCAAGATAGAGAGGGTCTGGGAGAGTCATGGCAAGATGGAGAGGGACGAGGAGTAGAGATGGCTGTATAGAGAGGATCAGGTATTAGTGATGGCAAGATAGAGAGGGTCTGGGAGAGTCATGGCAGGATGGAGAGGGAGGTGGAGTAGAGATGGCTGTATAGAGAGGATCAGGTATTAGTGATGGCAAGATAGAGAGGGTCTGGGAGAGTCATGGCAGGATGGAGAGGGAGGAGGAGTAGAGATGACTGGATGGAGAGGATCAGGTATTAGTGATGGCAAGATAGAGAGGGTCTGGGAGAGTCATGGCAGGATGGAGAGGGAGGAGGAGTAGAGATGACTGGATGGAGAGGATCAGGTATTAGTGATGGCAAGATAGAGAGGGTCTGGGAGAGTCATGGAGGGATAGAGAGGGAGGAGGAGTAGAGATGGCTGGATGGAGAGGAACAGGTATTAGTGATGGCAAGATAGAATGGGCCTGGGAGAGTCATGGCAGGATGGAGAGGGAGGAGGAGTAGAGATGGCTGGATGGAGAGGATCAGGTATTAGTGATGGCAAGATAGAGAGGGTCTGGGAGAGTCATGGCAGGATGGAGAGGGAGGAGGAGTAGAGATGACTGCATGGAGAGGATCAGGTATTAGTGATGGCAAGATAGAGAGGGTCTGGGAGAGTCATGGCAGGATGGAGAGGGACGAGGAGTAGAGATGCCTGGATAGAGAGGATCAGGTATTAGTGATGGCAAGATAGAGAGGGTCTGGGAGAGTCATGGCAGGATGGAGAGGGAGGAGGAGTAGAGATGGCTGTATAGAGAGGATCAGGTATTAGTGATGGCAAGATAGAGAGGGTCTGGGAGAGTCATGGCAAGATGGAGAGGGACGAGGAGTAGAGATGGCTGTATAGAGAGGATCAGGTATTAGTGATGGCAAGATAGAGAGGGTCTGGGAGAGTCATGGCAGGATGGAGAGGGACGAGGAGTAGAGATGGCTGTATAGAGAGGATCAGGTATTAGTGATGGCAAGATAGAGAGGGTCTGGGAGAGTCATGGCAGGATGGAGAGGGAGGTGGAGTAGAGATGGCTGTATAGAGAGGATCAGGTATTAGTGATGGCAAGATAGAGAGGGTCTGGGAGAGTCATGGCAGGATGAAGAGGGAGGTGGAGTAGAGATGACTGGATAGAGAGGATCAGGTATTAGTGATGGCAAGATAGAGAGGGTCTGGGAGAGTCATGGCAGGATGGAGAGGGAGGAGGAGTAGAGATGACTGGATGGAGAGGATCAGGTATTAGTGATGGCAAGATAGAGAGGTTCTGGGAGAGTCATGGAGGGATAGAGAGGGAGGAGGAGTAGAGATGGCTGGATGGAGAGGAACAGGTATTAGTGATGGCAAGATAGAATGGGCCTGGGAGAGTCATGGCAGGATGGAGAGGGAGGAGGAGTAGAGATGGCTGGATGGAGAGGATCAGGTATTAGTGATGGCAAGATAGAGAGGGTCTGGGGGAGTCATGGCAGGATGGAGAGGGAGGAGGAGTAGAGATGGCTGCATGGAGAGGATCAGGTATTAGTGATGGCAAGATAGAGAGGGTCTGGGAGAGTCATGGCAGGATGGAGAGGGACGAGGAGTAGAGATGACTGGATAGAGAGGATCAGGTATTAGTGATGGCAAGATAGAGAGGGTCTGGGAGAGTCATGGCAAGATGGAGAGGGACGAGGAGTAGAGATGGCTGTATAGAGAGGATCAGGTATTAGTGATGGCAAGATAGAGAGGGTCTGGGAGAGTCATGGCAAGATGGAGAGGGACGAGGAGTAGAGATGGCTGTATAGAGAGGATCAGGTATTAGTGATGGCAAGATAGAGAGGGTCTGGGAGAGTCATGGCAAGATGGAGAGGGACGAGGAGTAGAGATGGCTGTATAGAGAGGATCAGGTATTAGTGATGGCAAGATAGAGAGGGTCTGGGAGAGTCATGGCAGGATGGAGAGGGAGGAGGAGTAGAGATGACTGGATAGAGAGGATCAGGTATTAGTGATGGCAAGATAGAGAGGGTCTGGGAGAGTCATGGCAGGATGGAGAGGGAGGAGGAGTAGAGATGGCTGGATGGAGAGGATCAGGTATTAGTGATGGCAAGATAGAGAGGGTCTGGGAGAGTCATGGAGGGATAGAGAGGGAGGAGGAGTAGAGATGGCTGGATGGAGAGGAACAGGTATTAGTGATGGCAAGATAGAATGGGCCTGGGAGAGTCATGGCAGGATGGAGAGGGAGGAGGAGTAGAGATGGCTGTATTGAGAGGATCAGGTATTAGTGATGGCAAGATAGAGAGGGTCTGGGAGAGTCATGGCAGGATGGAGAGGGAGGAGGAGTAGAGATGGCTGCATGGAGAGGATCAGGTATTAGTGATGGCAAGATAGAGAGGGTCTGGGAGAGACATGGCAGGATGGAGAGGGACGAGGAGTAGAGATGCCTGGATAGAGAGGATCAGGTATTAGTGATGGCAAGATAGAGAGGGTCTGGGAGAGTCATGGCAAGATGGAGAGGGACGAGGAGTAGAGATGGCTGTATAGAGAGGATCAGGTATTAGTGATGGCAAGATAGAGAGGGTCTGGGAGAGTCATGGCAAGATGGAGAGGGACGAGGAGTAGAGATGGCTGTATAGAGAGGATCAGGTATTAGTGATGGCAAGATAGAGAGGGTCTGGGAGAGTCATGGCATGATGGAGAGGTAGGAGGAGTAGAGATGGCTGTATAGAGAGGATCAGGTATTAGTGATGGCAAGATAGAGAGGGTCTGGGAGAGTCATGGCAGGATGGAGAGGGAGGTGGAGTAGAGATGGCTGTATAGAGAGGATCAGGTATTAGTGATGGCAAGATAGAGAGGGTCTGGGAGAGTCATGGCAGGATGGAGAGGGAGGAGGAGTAGAGATGACTGGATAGAGAGGATCAGGTATTAGTGATGGCAAGATAGAGAGGGTCTGGGAGAGTCATGGCAGGATGGAGAGGGAGGAGGAGTAGAGATGACTGGATGGAGAGGATCAGGTATTAGTGATGGCAAGATAGAGAGGGTCTGGGAGAGTCATGGAGGGATAGAGAGGGAGGAGGAGTAGAGATGGCTGGATGGAGAGGAACAGGTATTAGTGATGGCAAGATAGAATGGGCCTGGGAGAGTCATGGCAGGATGGAGAGGGAGGAGGAGTAGAGATGGCTGGATGGAGAGGATCAGGTATTAGTGATGGCAAGATAGAGAGGGTCTGGGGGAGTCATGGCAGGATGGAGAGGGAGGAGGAGTAGAGATGGCTGCATGGAGAGGATCAGGTATTAGTGATGGCAAGATAGAGAGGGTCTGGGAGAGACATGGCAGGATGGAGAGGGACGAGGAGTAGAGATGCCTGGATAGAGAGGATCAGGTATTAGTGATGGCAAGATAGAGAGGGTCTGGGAGAGTCATGGCAAGATGGAGAGGGACGAGGAGTAGAGATGGCTGTATAGAGAGGATCAGGTATTAGTGATGGCAAGATAGAGAGGGTCTGGGAGAGTCATGGCAGGATGGAGAGGGAGGAGGAGTAGAGATGGCTGTATAGAGAGGATCAGGTATTAGTGATGGCAAGATAGAGAGGGTCTGGGAGAGTCATGGCAAGATGGAGAGGGACGAGGAGTAGAGATGGCTGTATAGAGAGGATCAGGTATTAGTGATGGCAAGATAGAGAGGGTCTGGGAGAGTCATGGCAGGATGGAGAGGGAGGTGGAGTAGAGATGGCTGTATAGAGAGGATCAGGTATTAGTGATGGCAAGATAGAGAGGGTCTGGGAGAGTCATGGCAGGATGGAGAGGGAGGTGGAGTAGAGATGACTGGATAGAGAGGATCAGGTATTAGTGATGGCAAGATAGAGAGGGTCTGGGAGAGTCATGGCAGGATGGAGAGGGAGGAGGAGTAGAGATGACTGGATGGAGAGGATCAGGTATTAGTGATGGCAAGATAGAGAGGGTCTGGGAGAGTCATGGAGGGATAGAGAGGGAGGAGGAGTAGAGATGGCTGGATGGAGAGGAACAGGTATTAGTGATGGCAAGATAGAATGGGCCTGGGAGAGTCATGGCAGGATGGAGAGGGAGGAGGAGTAGAGATGGCTGGATGGAGAGGATCAGGTATTAGTGATGGCAAAGTAGAGTGGGTCTGAGAGAGACATGGCATGATGGAGAAGGGCCAGGGGTAAATATGGCAGGATGAAGATGTATCAGGTGTAAGAGGGGAGGATATTGAGTGCAGGTGAGCCTTGTGTGTGCATATAAATGTATGTGAATAAATACAGTGAATCCAATATAAAGAGCAATATTCTTTATAGTTGCATATTAAAACACTAACATATTACACTCTGTGTTGAACACAGATTTCACTCCCAAGTATTAGTGTCTTGCTTCGATCTCTTAGTAATAGTGAATGATGGGAAATATTGGATCAGTTACAGAGATAAATGGGAAAAAGTAACTGATGCCAGGGATATTTTTTTCTGGAGACTTTTGTAATTTGACTATGGTTCTAGGCTCTATCCAACAACACCACAATAGCTATTTATTTTGTGATCTTGTTAGAACAATGTTTATTTATTTTTTAACAGGAAAAGAGATTCCATAGCATATTGTTTTACCTTCCCAATCTACTTTTAATTGGTATGATAAAAAGTTTAGGTAAAAAACATTAAAACAAACTGTTTTTAGTTTTCATCTGTGCTTCCTGTTCTCTTGGCTGCAAGTCTGTATGTTGTCCAGCTTATTTTTCTTTTATAATTGGGTTAAGTTTCAACTTGTCCCAGTTAAATGAGTTCAGAGAATGACACTCATTGCTACGGCTCACTCTAACGATTCCGTACATGGGAAAGACAAAAATAGCTCTCAACACTTAACTTTCAGTCTGTGCCGAGTTATCTAATGAATTTACACCAAGCTGTAGACACCATTTCTTTTAGATTGTATTTAGGTTACAAAGGAAAATAATTGTATATATGTTCTCTGAGCATCAGGAAGTTTGGTCGCTAGCGAGGTGATATCTCTCCAGTTCCTATGTTATTTTATAGTTTTATTAAGTCAAATTTACAGACACATCCTCATCCTACTAGTTTCACTGTAATCAAAAGTTAACTTTTATTAAAAAAAATTGAATGCCTTATTGAAGTGTAGAAAAAAAGGAGAGAAAGGGTACAACAAAACTCCTTAACTTGACTTAGAGCAGAGGTTCCCAAATTGTGGTCCATCGATCACCAGTTGTCCCCAAGTATCATTCATTCATTGTGTATATATGTCAAAAAAGTATGAAACATAATTTTTTAAAATGTTATTAAGGTGCAAAGATAAGTATAACCGAATCTGTATATTCAAATTAATAATAAATGAGAGACAGAGAAATCATTAAGTCAACCACAATTCACTCAGTAACTAATAAGTGGTCCATTGGTATCAGGACTGTCTCCAAACAGGACATGGTGTCTGTGAGACTTGAAACTTGGACTGGGCGCTCTCTTTTAGTGGCCACCCGGGTACATGTGAAGTTACTCATATGTGTTCCCTGGTAGCTGAAAATGTACAGACCACTGACAGGGAGCACCCAGTCCTAGGTTCAACTCCCGCTGGCACCATTACCTTACTTGCTGTGATTTTTGGAGACGGCCCTGACAAAAGGACTCTCCAAAGTGTTTAAGTGGTTCTTGGGAAACAATCCTTGGGAACCACTGAATAATGTGAGTTGTGGATGCCTAATTTCAAAAACAGAAAAAATATACACGATTGTATTTTAAATAATGAAATTTTAGTAGATATATGTTACTATCTCCAGTGCTTGGGATCAAACTATTCATTTCACACTGTTATTCATAGTAAAAATATGAAAAACAAAAAATGTTCACATTCAAGGTAAACATTTTCAATCATGCATAGTTATTTTTCTAGAGCAAATAATCCTGAAAACAATTTAGCCCAAAATTGTGTGTTTTTCATGTAATATGGAAACGTTCTATGGTAATATTCTCATGGAATCATGGCCAAACAAACTAAAATTCCAGAGTTTGTCTCAGCTCCAGTCTTCAGGTCATTCCAGCAGGTTAATATTTAGGAATATTTCCCTTTGAGGCTTGATAGATTCATCAATAATTGTCATTTGGTTTGTCCTAATTATACTCAAGCAGAAATATGCTGTACACCTCAACACATCTGGGATGTCCCAAGAACTGGATCTGAAAATCACTATTTTAGGAAATTTCAGGCAATAATACATATGCTCAGGTGTCATCCAACCAAAACTGCGCCCTGAATTCTAAAATAAAAAAAGTTATGGAGAAAAAGTGGTGGGTACAAGACTTAAAAGTGTTTTCTAAATTTCATATAAAATACTTGTGACAACATGTGACAATTAGTGGATGAAGACAAAATGGGAAGAATAATTTATTGCGGCCAGAGCGATATTCTATTTTTCACTCATTATTAAGTGTGTAAGAGTTCTGAATAATGAAAGATGATCCGATCAGGCCAAGTGTGTCACATCCTCTGTCTCAGAATAATAAATATGATTATTTGCTTTTGGAGCCGACAATACTTATATATTTATAGCATTTGTGCCATTAGCCTAATCTGAATAATCTTGGCTTCCTCGAATCATTGTCAGAGAACTGATTCCATTAAATTAGGTCATCAGGTTCTTGGTTGGATGCATCTTAAAGGTATTTGAGTAGCAAATCATAAGCATCTTATTAGCTGAGTTTATATGAGTTTCCAACATATCATCAATAATAAAAGAGACAAGGCCTCGGAGTTGGAGGCAACAGTAGGGCAGGCGTGAATGTACTAATAGAGCTTCATAAACAAGCTAGCAAGTGGTCTTCAGACTGACAGCGTTCATAATGCTTCAACTGATGTATCTTTTTAATTCATTTGTTTTATGATAATGTGACTATTTATGTACAGGCTTTTATGGTCCAAGTTTAATTGCTCTGAGATTAATTTTGCTTTGTCTTCCCCCTTCACAGAGGGTGAGGAGACAGGCGTGATGGATAGTCTGCTGGAGGCCTTGCAGTCAGGCGCTGCGTTCAGGGATCGTAGGAAACGAACGCCGAAAAATAACGGTGAGTGAGACCTTCGCCTGCATGCCCACTGAACGCTTTGTTGATATTCTTCTTGCAAAGTCATTTAACAGTCATGCATCAGAGACCATCTCCACGTTCTGGTGCGATGTCACAGCAGGTTGCTCTGATGTGATCACAAGCTCATGCCTGGCAACTGTGTCTTTGTACAGCTGTAATCTGTGCAAAGAAATATTAAAAAGCTATAACAAAATCACAGTCCTTTTTAATGCTACATTTAAATGCAAAACATAGGTTTTATTTTGCAATGGATATTCAGTGCAATATGCTGAAGAGTTGCTTATCTAAATTTGGAGAACATTTTACATCCATTGAAATAAATGAAACTACAATCTTCATACACTAGAGTGCTTGAATAGCAGGGAACCCGTGTGTTATACAAGAAGGGCAAGTGATAGTGGCAGATCACATGCTGATATCTCACTGCTTCTAAAATTGGAAATATCCATGCTATTTATGAATGCTAACAGTATTTTGTATATTACAACATTTTATCATATGCTAACTGTAAGTGCGTGAATATTAGAAAGTCATATTTGTTCAAAGGAGAAAAAAGAACCTGTAAACATCTATACGTTGGCATTTAGCTTAACTGAAGGTAAGAACCACTGGGCAACTTGGGGGCAGACATGCAGTTGTACTATATATAGATATGTTATGGCCTTCTCCAGCTTAGGTTATCTGTAATACAGAAATGTGGTAAGAGTTCAAGTCTCCATCTTACAAAAGAAGATCGCCCTAGTTAAAACACATATGTGTCAAGATGAATACTTCTATAGTGATTGGTTGCTTGCCTGTGGAAAAGACTTAGTCAAAGTATTTGTATGAAACACTGTAAAACATAGAACAAGAAAACAAAGGGTGTCCACCATAGGGAAAAACTGGGTTTGCTTTGATAAATATATAAAAAAAATGGTATATGCAGTGAAAACATTAGTGTATACAACAAGAAAAAATGTATAGTGTGCAAACAATCAGGACTTGCATGTCTCTATCTTCTCCCGCACACCAACTCTGTCCACAAAAGATGTCTCTTGGGATGACATCACTGCAAAAAGTGTGTGATATTTAATCACCTCTTGAGCCCAATAGCCCATATGTGGTTGTGTACACTCCGTAGGAGCCAGCAACAGTCCTTATATAACTGCATCAAACTGGCAATATACTGAATTCATAGAATTTTAGATCATCCCAAAAGACGTCTTCTGTGAATAGGACAGGTGTATTGGAGCAGATATTTGGTTTATGCGGTAATTCACTTGCAGTACATCATCATATGCACATGATATGTATTTGTAAGTGTTCACACTAATTTTATGAGTGCATTTATGAGTACATAACCTATGGGCAGTGGTCTTTTATTTTCTTGTTTTAAATCAATTTCTGCATCTGAGTCAAGAGAAGGGTCATGGATTCATAGCTTAAGGTGTTTGAAAAGTAGTTGAACATGTCTAATCGATGCCTTTCTTCTTCATACCTCTTTTATTCAGTTACTGTATATTATTTAAACACTTGTTTATTAGTATGACGTATGGGTAAGTACTAGATACATGCTTGCACAGTTCAGCCAGTGATGTTATAATGACATTAAATTAGATGTCTTGGCGCACCTATTTTCTGACTGTTAGCTTATGGGTACATACTAGTAAACTCATAGTCCATCCACGCAAGACCCACTCAGACTTGTGTGACCCGAGCCTCTTATCCTCAGTGGATACATATTACTGGCCTCAAGCACCTTGGCTACTTCTCCTACTGTTGGAAACTGACAAAGAATTCCTTATATTAGAACATTTTACTGATTATATAGCAATATAATTATAATGTTTCTTATTAAAAACCACAACCTATCTTTTTTATTTACAGCAAGGTTATTGAGTTACACATTGTCATTATCGTATTTATGTATATATTTATTTGTGGGATAGTTGGTTTGTTTATGGTTGTGTTTGAAATGATTATATATAAAATTGTAAAGTTGGACTAGTATTTCATGTGTCATTAGGTTAAACTGCAATTAGATATGGTCAATAAAATATGTCTGATGCCTTTGAGCACAGCACAACAGTAGTAATAACTGCTATTTTAAACCATGGAGAACACAGACACAATAGCCATCATACAGGGATTTACAGTCAGTGCACAACTTCTTATAGACGCCCAATTACTTCTTTGGTGGGTAGAATATTATATGTCCTACTAATAAGGGTTGGCAGAGGGGGCACATTTGGATAGTAGAACCAATTGTTGTGCATCAATGAGGTAACATAAATCCAAAATCTAACTTTCTAGCGAATTGCCCGTTAAAAAATGACAGCAATGAAATTGTAAGTGAGCTAAGGGTGTTTGGTGTATATAATGTGGCTGATGTAGCGTCGTTCGTTTTCTATGTCGTGCGAGTTTTTCGGAATATCCGTAGCTGTTTGGTGGGCTTTTTCTGAATATCCGTTGCTGTTTGGTGGGCTTTTTCGGAATATCCGTAGCTGTTTGGTGGTGTTTTGCGTGTTTCTGGTAGTGTTTTGCGTGTTTAGAGACCTTTAGCCTCGTTTTCGTTTTGTTCGGCGGACATTTTTTCTCTCGCTTAGGTGATTTTCGGGTCTCTAAACTCCGAAATTTGTGCTTAAATGGAGGTGTAACTTCACTTGCAGAGGTCCTCGGTGCCCCCCCTTGCTGTGAGTAACCTTTTTATGTGTTTGTTGTTTGTATTTATTGTGTTTGTAATGTTTTTGGGGTTGCGCGGGTTGCGTCCTTGTTTTTTAATCTTGTAGGTGTTTTTCGGCAAATACGTAGGTGTTTGGTGGTGTTTTGCGTCTTTAGACTGCTGTTGCCTCGTTTTCGTTTTTTCGGCTGCCATTTTTTCTCTTGCTTAGAGATTTTTTTAGTGTCTAAACTCTTTTAATTTGACTTAAATTGAGTTGTAACTTAGGTTTTCGAGGCCCTGGATGCTCCCTCTTCCTGTAAGTAAGCTTTTTATGTATTTGTTGGGTGTATTTGTTGTATTTTTAATGTTTTCATGTGCGCGTGTTGCAGACGATTTTTGCGAGGTCGTAATGGTTGGTAACGTGTCTCGTATTTTGTTTGCGTTACGACGTAAATTTTGCAAGGGTCGCAGTTACTGGCAAGGAGCGCCTTCAACATAACAAAATAATCTGTTCTGTAATACAAGCATATAAAATGAAACAATGGCTCATCACATTACAAATACTTACGCATACATGCTAAGCTTGGCAACAACATTGCTTGAACTATTTAATTCCACTTTGAGAAATCCAAAATCAAGAAACATTATTGTCAGAGGAGAGAAATATTCATATCAAGTTAGAAAACATCATGTCCCATAAAAAAAGTGTGAATGCCAAATATATAATGACAGATGTAAGGAGTTGTTATGCTTTGTAGCATACTGGATACACAACATTTATATGGGCAAATTGAGCAGTGCTACCTAGTACTGAACATATATATATACTGTTTCAAATATATTTACTTTTTATATTATAAATTCATTGATATAACAAAACATATAATATAGGTTACAATAGATGACAGGTTTTAATGAGAAGATGCTCATTTCTCTTTATAGATTGTTAATAAGATTGTGTCTATAGTATTGTGTTAATCGTTTAGATATAAGCAGTACTGTGTCCATAGCGTGTACACAGAGGTATTAGCAGCAGATAGATGTGGTCATATCATGTGATAGATCAATAATTAGCCTTCACCTTAAGTATCTTTTCATGTTGTGTAGGTACCAATGAGTATACAACTTCACCTAGAATATTGTGTTCACAGTGCATAAGAACATTTATATATGAGTGTCATAACCTGTATTTTGAATGGTGTATGATAAGAGCCTATTGCCCAAGCCTATCCCCACAGGTGTGACTGGTTCGTTTTACCTCTGTACAGCAGGAAGAACTTTCAGCCCTTAGGTAAGACTGAGAGATGTCTGTGGTCTTGTATAGAATAAAGATGCTTCTAAGTTCTGAAAATAATTTACTCCAGCAATCAGTATTCCAGCATCAATAACGAAATTCACACATTAATTATGTGAACCAGTTATAGCATATTTATTACTGAAACAACAGACATATTTATACCACAGTCTAGCAACAAAAGGCCAATTAATTCAAACTGGCATCCATGATTACCCCAATCACCTCACGTTATCACCCATGCCTGAAGTCTAAGAGAATCACCCATTGTTTTCCCATTCCACCGCTGTATTCTTGGTAGGGGGTAATTACACACAATAAGCCTGGAGACACCAGGCTAAGGGCTTGTGATAATAGAGAGAGAGAGACTTGTGACTCCTAGGGGTCAGTTATCTCCGTAATCTGGTTAATAAGGAATTAGTCCAGTACTAAGAAATATTGCGCATATACAATATTTCCCTTGTAATTGCTAGCCCCTCCTCAAAGCACAATATAGGCATACATCCCATTACCCCTATAATGTTCGTGCGCACTCCCCAACTATAAACATGGATACCATAGTATGGGCCTAGTGGCACCCAGGCAATTTCCACTATCCTATGCTTTTAACAGGCATAATAAGATATAACACACAAATCACAATGTCCTCAATGTTAACCCATATTTCAGTGGGCCCCTTTCCACTGGCACAATACGCCTATCCTATAAGGCTGAGGGCATCAGACTGTAAGGTATTGTACAGCTGGTCCATTGGCATGCTACAGGCATGACAATTTGATTTCAAAATTGTAGGCAAACAGGTATTAAGATTGAGCCAGTTGGTCAATCTATGAATACAATCTGCCTATGGCACTGAGGAAGGTAGTTTCTGGTACCAAACAGGTTGGCCTCACATATAAATTGGGACTGACTCTACAATGTCATTCACTTGGTTAAACACCCAATTGATATCCATCCAGAAATACTGGCTTATGTATTTTAACATTGATAAGTCAAAAAAATAAATAAAAAAAACACTTGGTGAGGGAGGAAGAAGAGGAAAAGTGAGATAATTTAAAAAATGATTGGCTTTCTCTTTCTTCAATGTTATTATTTATTTATTTTTTGTATATTTTTAGTATCCAAATGTTCCAACAGAATATCCATTTTATTTTTTGTCTATAGTTGATGATATTATGTAAATTTTGTGTGTATATTGAATTTTTTTTCTCTCTTCTATTGTGGGTTTATCTGATTTCCATTTTTTAGTAATGATACATCTAGTAGCTAAAAATATTACATTTATTAGGAGTTGTGTGTTTTTTATTAAATTTGTTGTTGAGTCCTTCAGTTGTTTCCCACTCTCAGTAACCATATGGAAGCAGCTCGCCAGGCACATCTGTCTGTGTTTCTGGTTGTGCTTGTCCATATGGTTTTCACAGATACTAGAGTGGGTTGCCATTTCCTTCTTTAGTGGACCGGGATTTTTCTGACCGCTTTGCTATGACCTGCCCATCTTGGGTGACCCTACATGGTGTAGCTCACAGCTACATTGAGGTACACAAGCCCCTTTATCACGACAATATAGAGATCCAGAAGGGGATATTTGATATAGATAATCCTAATAATGCCTCTTCTGGTTTTCTAGGGATAGAGAATCCTATGAGTGTTATATTGAATATGTTTCTTGGCTTATATGCTAAAAAATTATAAAAAATATCAGTATAGTCTTCAGTCTCTCAGTTTATCTAAATACCAATTATCGTGCACAAGTTCCAGGTAACTTGGTATTGACCATTTTGGAATTAATTTAGGTCCAGTATATTATAATGCCTAGGTATATATAATTTTCAAGTCATAAAACCTTTACCTGCTACTATCAGCTGCCAACAAAAAATTAAAAAGTCGATTAAAAAGCCAGACACAGACTGTTATTTTTCTTTCTTTTGGAGCTAAAATCATTTTTCTCTGTTCAGTGTTTCCAAGAAATTTGTCACCATCATGAAAAACATTGAGACCAAGTTAATGTAGCTTAGTAATTTCTGCAATTCTCAGTCATGTAGAAAAAAAAAAAGAAAAGTTAAAGTAATTGACAACAAGCAGGAAAAAAACAATTTAGAAAATTGATTGTCTCAAACTCAAAATTAGCTTTTCCAGCATTTACAGGACAGTTTATTGATGGCGCAGAAAAAAAGGAATATTTTCCCCCCAACCAGTCACCTTTGTTGCAGATAGATTAGTGAATGAGTTTAAGTAGACAGTGAAGATGGACCCCTGATACAGTGTTTAAATTATCCCTGACCCCTCCAGTCCAAGAGCAGCTTAAACTGACTACTGACAAATGTGCCCATTAACTATGCAGAGAAACGTGTCTGATTGACTCGATGCCCGTCTGGTGCACTATGTGTTACAGAAGGATCTTATCTTAGATCAAGATTCTGTCAGTTCCTGGGATTGCTGGCCCTAACTGGATAAAAACACTTAGAACTAATATTTTTTTTTTTTTAAATGAAAAAAACAGGACTAGCAACATCATGTACAGCAGTCAAAATCAAGTAGAGAAGCTGTAAATGCATGCTCACTGCTTTATAATTGGCGTTTTAGTGGTGAAGCAATCAGATTTACAGCACTCTGACTATTTACTTAAGTTGTATCCGACTCTCTGTGACCCCATGGGACCAGAACACCAGGCACATCTATAGTTATGTCTCTGGTTCTGCTTATCCATAAGGTTTTCTTGAAAAAGATACTGGAGTGGGTTGCCATTTCCTTCTCCAGTGGACCACAATTTGACCTCTCTGCTATGACCTTGGTGATCCTACATCGTATAGCTCACAGCTTCGTTGAAGTACACAAGCCCCTTCACCACAACAAGGTAGTGATCCAGACAGGGGACTATTTCCTTTCCTTGAGTCTTATCTGTAGTTTATCTGCACTGGCCAATTTATTGATCTTATAGGCTCATGTCCCATATTCTAAAGGTACTATATCTTACATGCTACTTCTAAATGCTTACTTTCTTCAATGCAATAATAAATTACCCTGGGATTAGCAAATCTGGAGAGGCCAAATAACAAAGCTTATTTTTTTTTGTAGCAAGCAGAGTATTTTGATTGTGGTTTTTGGTCACTGAGAACTTGTAGAGTCTTGAAAACCGCATACAACAATGAGGTTTGATGTTGTAGAAGAGCACTTATAAATTCACTGTCACTTTAATATGTATTACAAAGATTTAAAATATTTACACAAGTAAATTATCTACAGAATATTAAAAAGCTTAAATTTAAGGGCATACTAATAAAGGTTCAAATTTGCTTTGACATTAAATTTAAGGGCAGACAGAACCCAGTTGATCTTTACACAAAGCAAATATTAAGGAAACCTGCTTAAACTTCCTTGTAATTCACAGGAAATACACAGAATGTACTATATTGTGTGTGTCTCATTGGCCGATATGAATCGTACAGCTATGTTACTGCTCATTGGCTGACAGGTGCAAGCCCCCCTGAACAGTTAAACATATGAATCCGTCTATTGCGCTCTAGGGCCCTCGTTCAATTGCGATTTGGCCAATTGAATAGGGCCCTAAATAAGCACATAGCATATTTTTTTTAAAGAAGTTTTTAGTTAGTAAAAATCTTGCTTTTGGATAGATATTTACTAACTAAAAACTTCTTTAAAAAAAATATGTTATGTACTTATTTAGGGCCCTATTCAATTGGCCAAATTGTAATTGAATGAGGGCCTAAGAGATCAGATTTAATATATTTCAGATAGTTACATTGCAACTAAAATACATAAATAAGGGAAAAAAACAGATTTACTATGTATTATATTAAATTAAAGTAAATATGGTAATTGGATTTGGGACAGACATGCACATCTCTTACTATATTAGAAATATTTATTTATTTAAAAAATAATAGAACTTATATATATATATATATATATATATATACAGTCAGGTCCATAAATATTGGGACATCGACATAATTCTAATCTTTTTGGCTCTATACATCACCACAATGGATTTCAGCTTTAATTTGAGGGTATTTACATCCAAATCAGGTGAACGGTGTAGGAATTACAACAGTTTGTATATGTGCCTCACACTTTTTAAGGGACCAAAAGTAATGGGACAGATTAACAGTCATAAAACAAACTTTCACTTTTTAATACTTGGTTGCAAATCCTTTGCAGTCAATTACAGCCTGAAGTCTGGAACGCATAGACATCACCAGACGCTGGGTTTCATCCCTGGTGATGCTCTGACAGACCTCTATTGCAACTGTCTTCAGTTCCTGCTTGTTCTTGGGGCATTTTCCCTTCAGTTTTGTCTTCAGCAAGTGAAATGCATGCTCAATCGGATTCAGATCAGGTGATTGACTTGGCCATTGCATAACATTCCACTTCTTTCCCTTAAAAAACTCTTTGGTTGCTTTTGCAGTAAGCTTCGGGTCATTATCCATCTGCACTGTGAAGCGCTGTCCAATGAGTTCTGAAGCATTTGGCTGAATATGAGCAGATAATATTGCCCGAAACACTTCAGAATTCATTCTGCTGCTTTTGTCAGCAGTCACATCATCAATAAATACAAGAGAACCAGTTCCATTGGCAGCCATACATGCCCACGCCATGACATTACCACCACCATGCTTCACTGATGAGGTGGTATGCTTTGGATCATGAGCAGTTCCTTTCCTTCTCCATACTCTTCTCTTCCCATCACTCTGGTACAAGTTGATCTTAGTCTCATCTGTCCATAGGATGTTGTTCCAGAACTGTGAAGGCTTTTATAGATGTTGTTTGGCAAACTCTAATCTGGCCCTCCTGTTTTTGAGGCTCACCAATGGTTTACATCTTGTGGTGAACCCTCTGTATTTACTCTGGTAAAGTCTTCTCTTGATTGTTGACTTTGACACACATACACCTACCTCCTGGAGAGTGTTCTTGATCTGGCCAACTGTTGTGAAGGGTGTTTTCTTCACCAGGGAAATAATTCTTCGCTCATCCACTACAGTTGTTTTCCGTGGTTTTCCGGGTCTTTTGGTGTTGCTGAGCTCACCGGTGCGTTCTTTCTTTTTAAGTATGTTCCAAACAGTTGATTTGGCCACGCCTAATGTTTTTTGCTATCTCTCTGATGGGTTTGTTTTGTTTTTTCAGCCTAATGATGGCTTGCTTCACTGATAGTGACAGCTCTTTGGATCTCATATTGAGAGTTAACAGCAACAAATGCAAATAGCACACTTGAAATGAACACTGGAGCTTGCATCTGCTCTTTGTAAATGGGATAATGAGGGAATAACACACACCTGGCCATGGAACAGCTGAGCAGCCAAGTGTCCCATTACTTTTGGTCCCTTAAAAAGTGGGAGGCACATATACAAACCATTGTAATTCCTTCACCGTTCACCTGATTTGGATGTAAATACCCTCAAATTAAAGCTGAAAGTCTGCAGTTAAAGGACATCTTGTTAGTTTCATTTCAAATCCATTGTGGTGGTGTATAGAGCCAAAAAGTTTAGAATTGTGTCGATGTCCCAATATTTATGGACCTGACTGTATATATATATAGAATAGAAAAATATATCCTTACAAATACCTTAGGCATGTTTGATACGTACAGTTCTAGGAACAACTTGAAGTGAGTCATGGGCTAATATACACTGCAAGATTTAAACAGTGGTGAAACTATTCCTCAGGGTACCCCAGAGAAACCAGGATTTAAGGATTGTCCTATGCAAATTGAGGTTGTTTTAAGATCAAATACATTTTCAGTTTTGTCCTATCATATAACCATGATGTTTACGTAAAGGAAATAGTTATGTGACCGCATTATGGTGAAAAACATTTTATTTTCTTTAAAGGCATATCTAAGTTTCCTTTATTATGAATGCATCTGAGGAGAATCAGTAGTGTATGCAAACATTTTTTTGCATGAAAAAATACCAAAATAAACATTTACAAACTCACTCTGATGTTTGCTAAATCTTTTCAGTTTGCAAGCTGAGGCTTTTGTCTGTTGACACCCCTGAAAATCCCTGCTAAGATTAGCATAAAATTCATGGCCAGTCAGGAGAAAGCAGATACATTTGTATCTTATACTGGGGTTCCAGTGTTGTAAATCAGCCTAGGGTATGTAGTCTCTTTCTCTCTATATCATTGTGCTCTGATGTAAGCTTAGACCCCACCCAACCACGTGATTCCATCCTGCAACAAGTACTTCCTTTGAAATGTCAAACTGCATACTTAGCTTCATTTCCTGTATGTACTTGGTTATGTATGCTTCCTATGGGTGCAAAGCTGGAATTTACTTTCCTGCCTATAACTTTGTAAGTCACTGCCCGTTTCTAACCAAACATTTGAAACCCAGGAAATGTATATATACCTTCAAGTTATGAAGAGTGACGTTTTTGCTAAGTGTTGCTTCTTACTCGATAAAGAGGACCAACTCTCGAAAGCTTGTAGATCTAAATAAAATGTTTGTCCCATAAAAATGGTTTCACTATATACTACTATTTATTTAAGTAGAAGTATATTATTTGAAACTCAGAACCAGAAGATGGTCACACTTTTAGCTTATATATATTTTTTCCTAAACTTGAGTTTTTAATTAGAACTAATTATTTTGGAAATAGATGTTGTGAGCCACCATTTCACAGCATATAACTACATTTTAGCATATGTAACATAGCAATTTATTTAATTCCACACTGCGCTGTAATATAAACATAAAAACTCTCTTTCTTAAGGTTACCCAAAGGTTGAGTTTTCGTATTAAGGCAGAAAATGCATATTACATAATTCCGAACATAACTTCCATGTATTTTTTGTTATTGTGATTTTGTGTAATCTGTGAGAACCATATGGATAAAACACATTTAAATATAACTTTGTTTTAATAAATCTGCATTTTTTCATTTTTTTTTATTATGTTTCATCAAATCTGAAGTGGGATATGTTTTTAATTTGCTAAAAAAAATAACATTATTTATATGAAAATATGAGTTGTGTTGCCATGTGCTTGATCAATACCTTTATATTGAATTGTAGAGATGTATTTAGGTTTGTTCTTCCTGGTGATCAGTCAGATATGGGCCAACCACCCAATCACTAGCCCTTGGCTTGGTCTTAGCCAAAGTAAAAGAAAGACTGAAAAGTTTCAAGCTAAAACCAGGTTGGGCAAAGTAATGGGTGTGCATATTTTTGGAGTTCTTCTGTAGGACATATCCATAGTGGTCTGGAGTCTTGGATCTATGGTTTCCGTCATTTAGCAGGTGAATGTATATAGTATTTCAGGATCTTGAGTGTGATATTTTCTTTGGCTCAGCATGACGGGAAGTATTTGGGGTCCACAAACCTTTGAGACATATCCACAAAATCCAGTAAAGTTTGTGGAGTGTGAAACTCACTATTCTCTTTACGATCTCTCATTATAATGAGCTCGGTGAAGGACAACAAACCTCTGAATCACTAAATGTATTGATATTGAGTTGCTTATTAATAAACTGATCATTTCTAAGAAATGCAAATATCAGCAGTCGGAAATAATTGCACTCTATTACGCACATGCGTGTAACTAAAATGGAAAATGTGAGAACTAAGTTAACTAAGAAGTATAAACATGATAAATTAACTCTATAATAAAAGTACAAAAAAGCAAGGGTCAAATAGTCTAATCAAAACCAAATTTTTCCAATTCCTAATATTGTTTATTTTACTAATCAATGACTTATTATTTCTATTGTAGACAGCCTGACCTCATTCGATATTGAAGCTGTCTTGATTACTGACGGTTCATCTTTTCACTGTTTAGTGAATACAGATATGTGATCACTGGAATTATGTTACATATAAACACAACAACTACCTACAATTTATGTGAACAAGTAAAACATTTGTAGTGTTGCATTGGAGAACATAGCTTGGTGAAAACAATCCATAATCATCTCAAGTCAGTTGTTTAAGTGTTACACACAACTCTTCTTAGTTTCCCACATCTCATCACTAACCAAATCTTCTTGGCTCCACCTGCAGAATATCTCCAAGATTCATCCCTTGCTCCCATACAACCCTATTCAGACCCTAATCTATGCTCTCATTATATCCCGGGTCATTCCTATCCAATGCCTATCCCCACTCCTTAACACTTCTGCCAAATTCATCCACCTCATTCTACCTTATTTGCTGCCCCCTCTGCTGCTCCATACACTGTGTGTTTCTACCAATACCTGTATGAAGCTTCTGGTGCAAGGACATTGAATACTGTGTATAAATCCGCCTACATAAATATAAATATAAATATATATATACGGTAAATATATATATATATATATATATATATATATATATATATATATATATTGTGGCAGTTCTGTCCTTAAGTGTATCTGGCACTTTCTGAAATACTATACACGTTCATAAAACATATAATTTCATTTTATAGGCGTATGATTATCTTA
Source organism: Discoglossus pictus (assembly GCA_027410445.1). NCBI lineage: Eukaryota > Metazoa > Chordata > Amphibia > Anura > Alytidae > Discoglossus > Discoglossus pictus. The sequence goes on from CM050168.1 coordinate 65,293,552, forward strand.
TAGGAGGACTTGTAACTGAGGCATGTGGGTGCGCTGAAATGAATAGACCTTAGGCAACATTAAATCCAAATACACCCTTGTATAGCTCTAAACTGCATTGCCTCTCCCTATATCTCAATTCTTGTCTATGAACACACTCCAATTCACCCTGCCTCTAATCTGTGACTCTTATCATTACCTGATCCATGCTCTCCGTAGGACTTCTCAAGAGCAGCCCCCACTCTTTGAATTCCCTTCCTCACTTCCTTAGGCTCTCCTCTAATCTTCAGATATTCCGTCTTTTAGTGAAATCCCTCAGAGAAGCTTACCGATTACCTCTTTAACTCCACCATTAACAAGGTTCAATATTCTGGTTCGCTCTCCCTTCTTTCTCTCTACAATATGTATCTATCAAGCCATCCTCTCACCTTATGTCTCTGCTACCCATATTACCTTTTAAATTATTCACTGTCACAAGAGCAGGAGCCTCAGTTCGTTGTTATCAATGTATATGTGCAAATGTGCCATCTTGTCTTATTGTCAAATATTGTTGTTGTTGTTGTTGTTCAGCCCTTTAGTCGTGTCCGACTTTCGGTGACCATTTGGATGCAGCACACCAGGTACATATGTCTGTGTTTCTGGTTGTGCTCATCCATGTGGTTTTCTCGGCAAAGATATTGGAGCGGGTTGCCAGCCGCTTCTCCAGTGGACCTCGATTTCTCTGACCTCTCTGCTATGACCTGACCTGATGACCCTATATGGTATAGCTCACATCTTCATTACAGTACACAAGCCCCTTCACCACGACAAGGCAGCGATCCGGAAGCACTATCAAATACTATCCATGTGTTTATTGTACCCTAGTGTTAAGGGGGTGCTAATGCTCTTCAAATAAAATAATTATAATTATAATAAAAAGATAATGGTCGATTCCAGTCAGGGAACCAAGAGGTCACACCACCCTGAAGCCAAGCAGCTTTGGGCCTCATCAGTACTTGGATGGGAGACCACCTGGGAATACCAGGGTCTGTATTTATGCGGTGGCCCACTGGAGAAGGAGCTGGCAACCCACTCCAGTATCTCTACCATGAATACCAAGTGGATCAGCATGGTGTGTTGTGGTCCATGAGGTCCCGGGGAGTCGGACACGACTAAGCTACGCAAACACACACAAAAACATGGACAACTTATCACCAGCCAATAATGTCCCTGCACTACAGATACGTTTCTGTGAGTTTTTTCAATAAAATATTAATATATATATAGTCTAAAAACGATTTCTTGTGTAAGATCTGCAAATTGTGCTGATGTGAAGGATCCGGCCATTATCTTGGTACCTAAGCTTTGTTCTAACCTATTGTTTTACGATTACACCCTCCCTCATTAACGCAGACTTAACTGAGCAATTTTCCTCAAATTGTATGCATGGAAAATGACCACTTAAAAGTTTTATAAAGTGTTGAAAAACCGAGTAACTCTCTAACCACTTAGAGCAGCAAAAAGAAAATGACTTTGCCTTAAAATTACTAGTTGAGCAGGACAAATTAATACATATTCTTTTTTGATGACCTGTTATTTTTTTAACGTTTGGTTTTATTATTTCTCATTGCAAATTATGACATAATCTGGTCGAGCAGAAAAAAAAACTCTCCGAAAGCTATTTAATGAGGAATTCTTACTTTTTATAGAATAGTATATATTTTTTCATGTTCCGCAGCTCATTCCTTAAGACTGATCTGAACAATTAAGATTTCAAAATCATTTTCCGAGCTGTGAATTGAAGTTTACACTCATTGATTTCCCTTGTTTCATAGACACGAATTACACAACGGGGTGCAGAATGAATTTAATTGCTTTGTGACCTAATTACGTGGGGCGATATATGACATGCAACCAGTTCAAGCCATGAAAAGCCGTACCCTGAGACATCCTGCGAGTCTGGACAGTTCATACAGGGGAATATAGAGCAAAAATGTACATCCAGAGTAAAGATCCATTATCCTGACCCAATTTTCCACCACAGTTTGTAACTAGCATTTATATGGAGACATAGTCATGGATAGTGTTTTATTGGACAACATGTTTTTAGAAAGCTAAACAAATAAATTAACACAATCTTAATTATTTTATGTGCAATTATTAAATAATGTTTTAGATACCACATTCCCATAGTGTAGATAGAAACTTTATCTTTTTTTATGGAGACATAGTCATAAATAGTGTATTATTGGATAACATGGTTTAGAAAGCAAAACAAATAAGTGAACACAATGCAATTATTTAATAATGTTTTAGATGCCACATTCCCATAGAGTAGATTGAAAGTTTCTCTTATCTCAAGTTGATCGGAAACCAAACTGGTAGATTTCACAGCAGCATAATTGCATATGAAAGGTATTACATTAGAGACTATATTTCTCCTATTTAAGAACCTTTCTTATAATGACACTCTATACTCATACAGATTTATTTTCTATAAAAATAATACTTGTTTTACACACTCCCAGAGCTGCTTACATAGCACAGTGTACCTGAGGAGGAGGAGGATCATAACGGGGGAAGGAGGAGGAGGAGGATGATAAGGGGGGAAAGGGAGGATAAGGGGGGAAAGGGAGGATAAGGGGGGAAGTGAGGAGGAGGTTATGGGGGAAGGAGGAGGATGATAAGGGGGAAGGGAGGAGGTGGAGGATAAGGAGGGAAGAGGAAGATAAGGGGGAAAGGGAGGATAAGGGGAAAGGGAGGAGGAGGGGGAAGGAAGATGATGTTAAGGAGGAGGGAGGAGGAGGATGATTAGGGGGGAAAAGCGGAAAGGGAAAAGGATAAAGGGGGATGATAAGGGGAGGATGATGATAAGGGGGTAAGGATGGAAGAGGATGATAAGGAGGGAGGAGGATAAGGGGGAAAAGAAGGAAGGGAGTTGATTGGAGAGGGGGGAAGTAAGGAGGAGGATGAGGGGGAGGAGGAGAAGGGGGAAGGGGGGAAAAAGATGAGGATAAGGGAGAACGGGCGGTATGATTATGTCAGTATTTTTTTATGTACCGCTTAAACATTCTTAATACTGACATAATCATACTGGCAGGAAGGTTAAATATATTCACAAAAGAATACAAGTTACAACTGAAACTAACTTAATTTAAGATTGTATAATTTAAGAATTTAAAGGAGAATGTGGACAAAAATTTAATATAGCCCCTTTTAAAGAACTACATTTGAAAATAAGCAACATGTTTTCATATATATATATATATATATATATATATATATATATATATATATATATATATATATTTAAATAGCACATTATGTAATTTCTTTTTTTATATGCATTTATGCTTTGTGTAACCTGCCATATTTTTAAAATCAAATCAAATAAACAATATAACATTTTCAACAAACAACTATGGCATCTAATAATTGCTTAAGTCTGGTGAGTAAGATGATGGTAATTTAGAACATATTACGTTTCTCAAATTAATATTTGTATTTTTGGTGATTTTTCTTCCAAGATTTAGTTGCAACTTTTGCCTAATTTGCTATTTTCAACTGTTGCAGCCACATTCTAATTTTGTATATTTTCTCTTAATTATTATTTATTCTGACACCCATTTGAAATTGTAATTCAGTTTCAGAATAAAATATGAAAATCAATTTCAGGATGGGAATAATAATGCTTAGGAGGTAAGTATCAAGAGTTAATGAATTGAAGATAGAAGGTAATAATTTAAGCTAACTGTGCAAAAGTTCTATTGTACAGAATGGGTAGTAAGGTAGGTGGAACATCCTTCCAGTGGAAGTGGTAGGGTCAGACATAGTTAATGAATCTTAGAATGCCTTGATTGCTTACTCTTTGAATATTAAAGAATGAGGAGAATTTATTAAGCACTTGAGATAATGTGAGAAGGGCTATTTTCACCATAGGAAATAGTATATAGACCTCCATTTTCTGCAGTTTGCCAATATTGTTTCCTTCCTTGTTCTTATCCCCTGTACAGCGCTACGCAATATGTTGGAGCAGTATAAATAAAAGTTAATAATAATAGTAAGTGAGGAGATGTGAGATGCCCTTGATTTGCTTAGTGAATTCCTACCAATATCACTGTGAAAATCTCAGAAAACAAACAATATACAAGTGGTCCCCGGGTTACAGACGAGATACGTTCCTGAGAAGGTCTTTAGGTCGGATTTGTATGTAACCTGGATCCCTGATGAATTGTAATAATAATAATAACAATATTACAATGGCTCATTTGTGGTTATAATAATACTTTAATACTGTCATAATAAAATTAATAATAATACCCATGTACTGTAATAGTAAGTTACATAAACTATTGTGCTCATTTTTTTAATTCAAAACGAAATTATTTTTTGGGAAACTATCTCCTCAAAAAATCTACTACCGTCCCCACACTTCAGAGGGGAAGTAATCTTGAAACAGCTGTGTTTGGGTAGGCTTGCTGGCTTGTGTATAATCCATCATGAGCTTTGCCCAAGCTGTGCAATACAGCAGGCATATGCTTAACGGAAGCCATGTTTAAAATGGTAACGGATTACAGGAGCAAAGCCTTTGTGGGCACATTTGCATGTCCCTGCCCAGGTTCCCAGAATGCAGTGTAATAACTGTATTTCTCGGAATTCTGAGCAGGAAACACGTTTTTTTAACTTGTCTTAGACGTTCAAATGTGAACGCAAATGTACTATTTATATACTGAACGGTGGAGGGCTTCTATCGCTCTTAAATTAAATGATTGTTTTAATATCAAACAAAAACAAACTTATACAAAAATCCTTGAGAGCCCATTCCTAAGTAGGGGTCTTCTATAAGTCGGGTCGTCTATAACCTGGTGACCACCTGTATTGCAGCTTGTTGAGCAATAACCAACTTTTGACATCCCGGATCTTATGTAGGACTGCCGGTACGTTATTAAAACAGAAACAGAAATAAAACAAAGTAATATTTAATTTTTGAAAGTCTAATTGTTTTCTTTTTCCTGAGTCTTGAAACTCTAACATGCAAAATCTGTTCTATTAAACACTTCCTTCACCGGAGCATAGCAAATGAGGCACATTAGGAAGTTATTGATACGTCGGATCTTGGTTGCATTTCCTCAAATGACACCTTCTTGAACCATTTTGTCGGCACTCTGCTTTTATAACCGTAATAACGTACATCAATTTTTGGTAACAAGGCTCTAGCAGCATATTTCGTACCTTACAAAGACTTTTTTTTTTGTTTTTCTTTCCTGTTCCTAAATTGGCCGTTAAATCTAAACATAGAATATAAGCAGGAGTGTTGCTTTGGGAACGAAAAAAATAAAAATTAGAAAACACTTTTCAGTTCTGCAATATCTATACTGGTAATATGACCTTGTTGGAATGTAGAGGTTATTGGTTAAGTGGCATCCATCTAGAGGTGGCTGTTTCAGAGTTTATGCCGATGCTTCTAGTACACCAATTAGCTATGACCTTTCCTCCCAGCCTCAGGCTGTGATAAAGAAATGAAGAGCACTTCTAAAATATTGTGTCCTCCTTAAAGTTAGTTTAAGTAAATTTCTTTTGCAGACCTTTGTGTTTCAAGGGCTTTTCCCCCCTCCTCCTATGAAGCAAAAATCTGTGCAATTTACTTTAAATGCAATGTTTCCAGAAAATGTCATTTCCAGTGCCCTTTGTAAAGTGCCCTAGATCAGAGTTATTGCCTCTGCATTGTGTCCCTGTTCCACTGCAGAGAGCAACAAATAAATAAATACCCCACAGCAATGCAGACATTGTTTTTTTTTTTTTTTTTTTCTTGTTTATTTTACAAGCACATCTGGGACTGTACATGGGGTGTAGGAACTGGGGGATTAAATGAATAGGGGAAACAAAATATAGCAAAATTAAACTTGATCATTACCAAATTTGGCCAATAGATGCATTCCCCAGATTTGGCCACTAGTAGATCTGCACCTGCTTCCTGTCCTAGCGGTAGAGTTAAACTACCCCCCCCCCCCACAGATTATTTTGGTGTTCCTACGCCCATGCCCTCTTGTGATATTGTACAAGCTTAGGTAACATACTGGGTATGTGAAGAGTCTTTAAAGGGACACAGAGGCTTCACTGTTTTAAATATTAAAATAATCTAAGAGGGTGTGTGTTACGCCCGCCAGATTTGGGGGACTACGCTCACCCCCAATTTTCTCTCTTTTTGTTCAGACCTCGACACCAGCAAACACTTCAGATGACAGCATAATTTTTTAAGAGACAGGCACCATCAGACCCCTTTTCTTAGGATCTAAGAACCACACACCATGTACCTTTGATTAGTACAAGCAGACTCCGACACCACCTTTGTTTAGTGTGTCCAGAATTAGACTGACACTTCTTTATTGTTACAGAGATATCTAAAAAAACAGAAAGATGACACAAAACACCAAAGACTTCCCCCCAGTTCTAGCCCATCCTCCTCAGCAAATAGCTTGCTATCCCCCCTCACCCACATGATTTCCAGATGTATAGAGGGGTCTGGCTTTTTTCTCATTACACATTTTTGTTTCCCTTAAAACTAGTTCCCCCCTTCATGACTAAAGCCAAAGCCTTCACACGTGACTGATCGCAGGGCCATATCAATTATTTAAAATCTTTAACCCTTTGTCACATAAGTGACTGCATTAACTTTATTATTTAAGCATAGCCCACTATCCTATTTCTAACACATATACAGTATTCCAATGTTAATAAACTGCCAAGCAAGTCGCCAGCACCCTCCAATCACACATATAACAACCGATTAACCCCAAACAGTCCAGAGGGGCTTGCTGTCCATAACAGGGTCAGATAAATTCCATTTATTCCAAATAATATACAAAATAAAAAGTTGAAATAATATACAAAATACAAATAATCTAATAAATATTTATTTGCAAATCTATACATCATTTTATTGATAAAGCTCTGTTTTTGCTCATTGAAAACATCCAAATAGTCCCTACAATGGTCTCCCCCCTGTCGCTCATGCATACAATGTTTCTATAGAACTAGACAATCGCATATTATCTCTCAGCAACATTTCAACAACATGATGTTGAGAGACAGTCTGTAATTGGCTAGTACACCGAGAACTATAGAGCCACACTGAGATGCAGCCTTTAATTTATAAAGTATTATTATGTTGTGAGCTACCATTTTGGTTTTGAGGTTTCAGAGTAGAAGGAGAGCTTGAATGCACAGAACCTCCCTCTGCAACAGTGTAAATGTGGAATTTTCTTATGACCAGCACTTTCAGTAAGACTAAACAGTAACACAGAAACAAGAGGTCATGATTTGGTAGTGTTGGCTGGAAATTTTAAGGAAAATATTAGACAGTAATACTTCACAAAATGGGTAGTAAATAAGCAGCCTTCCAGTGGAAGTGATAGGGACAAAAACAGTTAAGGAATTTTAAGCATGCCTGGGATAAGAGTAATCCTATCCTAATTCATTATTAAGCCACATATTATGGTAGATATAATGGGCATATCAGATGCGCCTATTGGAAATCCTTATGTTTAACATGCGCAAAGCAATAGCTGCCCACCTATACAATGTACTGTTTTTCTCTACAGTAAAACACTCCTGATATATTCATCATTGTTTGTGCAGCAACTTTATGCAAATGTGCTGCTCTATATGCAGCTCTGACTGCATGACAGGGGTGGGGAGGGGATATAACTGCATCATTGGGGGACATTGTTTTGGCCAACACAGAAACGGATACTAATTAACCGATACAAGCAGCTATTTAGTACCGAGTGGAGCTGCTCCTTTGCATAATAACAAAGCACAAACAATGATGAATATCTTTTCACTTTAGAAAAACATGGCGAATATAATGTATAGTTAGTTTTTCATACTCTTTATGAATTTCTTTAAAAATGCAACTTTAAATCGGGTCACAGAGTTCTGTTGTCATCCGTGAAAACCATCCCCTGGTCTCGGAGACGCGATTCCAGGGTGCTGCTTCCATCTGAAAGATCCTACGATCTAATGAGAGATTTACTCGTATGATCTAACCACATGAGAGCCCTCCCAAATCTAATAGGAAGAGATAAAGGAAGGATCGAAGATAATAAATGTGTCCTGCGCTCCCTGCCAGTGTCACCGCAAGACGCGTGTCTCTGCTTTTATTGACATATAAATATGGCTTATATAAAGAAAGTCTATTTATAAAGTTGGATAAATATAACCTGGATATTTTATTCTTTAAGACCCTTTTAAAGTGTCTCCAGGTATTTTAAGACAGGTATTTGATATATAACGTGTTTTTATTAGGTATGCATTTACAATTTTTTTTTTGATTGTGTAATTAAAGTAATAAAACTGAGCGTTACGTCCTGTGGATATACATATAAACTGTAATCTCAGCTGCGCTCTGCATACCGCGCGTTTGCCACGCAACGGGAGAAAAGCATGCTATAAATGGAGCAGGATGGAAGTGTAGGCCTGGGCTTATGGACTTTTTAATTGTTACTTTGAATCATGTTAATGCTTTACATGCTCTCATGTGACTCACTCTTATTAAAAGACTTGTAATATATTACACCCTTTTATACCAGTGTGTGATGCAAAAGAGAGATATAAAAATAACTTCTCTCCAAAATAAGTAAACAAAATAAACTTAATAACAAAAGGCCCATGTTAAGTAAGTAGTGCAGCTCTATAGCACAAATGATGTAGCTGCAATGAAGGCCTTAGTATATATAGTATTAAACTGGGTATATAATATAATTAAAGGTATATGGACGTTTCCCTGTTTTTAATCTCATACATATTGCTTGAAACACAGTCGTTCTATAGACGTACAAACTTACTTTTTTTTTGTTTTATTGGTTTCCACACACCCAGACCTGTTTACATGGGCACCTGGTACCTACCAATAGAAACACTGCATTTGAGTACTGTTGTAATTCTATATTAACCTTCAAGCCAAAAGCAGCACAATGTTGAGATCTACAGAGCAATGTCTCCTTGCTTTCTTGTGCAGGGGAAAACCAGACTACACATACCACGATGCTGTATAGGGTTAGAAAACATACCCAAATGCAGTGTTTCTATTGGTAGGTACCAGTGGCCTATGTAGGCAGATCTGGGGGTGTGGAAACCATTATTTTAAATAAAATAAATCTGTATATGTATAGAATGACTCCATGTAATGTGTGTCTGATATAAGAAGTATGTGTTAGATTAGAAAAAGAGGGAAACTTAGCTATACCTTTAATATTATAATATAATATGTTATTATATTGTTTAAAAAAAAAAAAATGATATATAACGACTATTCTAATCCATTGTATGCGTCATTTAGCTGGAATCCTAAACGCACATAAATATTACATTTATTTCTGATGTATAGAACTTGCCTTTGTTAGGAACTGTATACTGCGCAGTCAATACTATACATTATTAAATCAATCTATTAAAAAGAATAACATATTAATGCTGTTGCACAGACGCACATGTTAATATCCCCTCTGTTAATAAGATTCTAGGGCAGTTCTGAGGCTATAGCAGGTGTTGGTTGCAAATATAAGGAGTAAACAAGTGTATATTTATTTGTGTTTTGATAAACATTTGCTGCATCTAGACAAAATAACTATTGTCATAACATAAGTATACAGTAGCCTTGTCTATTTTGTTTAATGTTAGACTTTTTCCTTTCTGTATCAAAGATTATGTGTTGATAAAAAAGAAAAAAAAATTATAGTGTTTTTACAACTAACAGCTTTGCACAGCTGCAAGACGATAAAAAAAAATGTCAGAAAGTATCCTGTGGAATATGTGGATGATTTGCTGTTTTTTTTGTCTTGGTACAGATGTTTCTTTAACTCGGCAGAGATCTGCTCGTGAAACAACAACAGCAGGAAAAAATACTCATCACATAGCTGCAAATGTAGGTAGTTTGCCAAAGAATGAAAATCGAGCGTATTATTAGAAAAACAGATTAATGTTTAAGATATTTTATTTTTATGTAACTCAATTTGCAACTCTGATCAAGCACTGCATGTCCTCCTTTGCTGCTGAGTAGCTCTAGGAGGTTTCTGTATGCATCATGGGGACATGTGTTAGCACTCTGTGCTATTCCAGGCAGCCATGACCCCCCATAATTTACACACAGGCCTCTTAAAGTAACTCCGCAACACAGGGTGAATGTAGTGCTTGATCAGAGCTGCAATGGAGTTATGTGGAATAAAAATAAAATGTTTTGAAAATCAGTAATTTTAAGTTTTATTTTTTATTTTTTATAATATGGTCAATTCTCCTACTTAGTGACTACATGGTCAGTATTCCTTACAGTGGTCCAATCTGAAACCCAACTTGGGTTTTTATGCTGGCCAGCCCTTTGTAGTTGTTTAGTCGTTCAGTTGTATCCCACACTCCATGTCCCTATAGACCACAGCGCACTAGGCATTTTGGTCAGCCACTGTCCATCTGAGCTCCATCCAGCTCATGTTCATTGCTTCAATTACCTCATCTATCCATCTCTGCCTCTGTCATCCCCTACTTCAGGTGCTTTCATTCTTTCCCAGTATCAGAGTCTTCCCTAAGGAATCCTGTCTTCTCATGATATGGCCAAATATTTGAGTTACAGCCTCATGATCATATTTTCTAATGAACAGTTTGTCTTGATTTCATGAAGTACTGAGTTATTTCATCTTCTTGCAATCCAAGGGACTCTTAAGTAGTTTTCACCAACACCACAATTCAAAGTCGTCAATTCTACAGCGCTCAGACTTCATTATGGTCCAGCTCTCACATCCGTATGTTACTACTGGGGATACCATAGTTCTAACTAGGCAGACCTTTGTTCATAATGTAATATCTTTACTTTTTACTAGCTTGTCCAAGGTTGCCATAATTTTCCTCCACAGAAGAAAACATATTTTAATTTCATGGCTACAGTTACCATCTAAGAATATCTTGGATCCCAGGAAAATAAAATCTGTCACTGCCTCCACTTCTTCCCCATCTATTTGCCAGGAACTGCGATTGCCGTTTGCCATGATCTTCATCTTATTCAGATTGAGCAGCAGGCCAAATGCAACACATGCTAAAAATGGCCCAGATTGCTAGTGTTTGGGTAGTATTTTAAATTAACAAATGGTTTATTAAATAGCATGATAACCTCCAATGATGGATCGCAGACCATCATGACCCATTGCAACCATCCCACTGTTTGAACCGTCCTCATTTTACAGTATACAGTAATAACACACAAGTACTATCTTTTCTATTTTTCCTGCATTGATATTACCCATGCAAAACTGAATTATTATTTATTTCAAAAATATTGAAATATAAAGATAATTTAAAATCTATTATTTATTTTTTCTAGTGGCAGTGTGTTTTTACAATAACACATATTTTATAAGGTCTAAAGTGTAAGCATTTGGATCACCGTGGAAAGCGCAATGCTTGGAGAGATGTAGCCAGCAGACAAATATTCTATTTGACACTAACCCGCGTTAAAATAAATGTAGCTGTGCAAAAATGCAATCCATTTCATGAGGTTTAGCCCTTGTAAAGAAAGTTTATGCCTAGGATCTAAAGCAATGAAGAATATTGCATAATGTGTTTTTCTATGATAGTATGCTGCATTATTCAAGCCCACGAGATATCCGATGTATATAAATTCTGCCACATATCATGTTTTTATCATACTAGCTATTGCCTTGAATGAATGATGTATCAGAGTATGATATATATTGATTTAATATGAATTCAGTTTACACCTGGAGAATAGCAATTAGTGCTCTTTAACCTTCCTTTGATTTATGTGTTGTTATATTACATACTGTAGATATTAAGCGAAGATTTAGAAGAGAGAGGCAAATAGTGGAGACATGCAAATGGTGGCCCATATAAGTGACAAAAAATGAGTGAAAGTGTTAGACAATTGAATTTAAATGTAGGTACTTTAAGCAGAAATTATTTGAAAACATCCTTTCTCTCTGTACATTTTTTTTATAAGGCCATTAAGCCCTGCCACGTTGGTATACCAAGAATAATCAGAACAAAATATCTAGTTTGTCATGCCCTTCTTCCTTATCACCTCCTATTGTTGTTGTCTAGTCATGTCCCACTCTCCGTGACCCTATGGACCAGGGGCGTAGGAACTGGGGGTGGGGGTGGGGGACAAATCCTCCCCAGATTAAATGAACTGGGGACACAAAAAATAGCAAACTAAACTTAATCATGCATTACCGGCTACTAGAGGGCTATGGAGCAGTATGTCTTCCTCATTGAAAGCTTTGACCCATAGTTTATCATATATATATATATATATATATATATATATATATATATATATATATATATATATATATATATATATTTATATATATATATATTTATACATATATATATATATATATATTTATACATATATATATATATATATATAATTTTTTGTTATTATATATATATATATATATATATATAGATATATAGAGATATATAGAGATAAAAAAAATATATATATATATTATATATAAATAGACAGAAAGATAGATATTATTTATATGTTCATGTATCATTTGGGAGGGGCGGGGCATTGAGAAATTTGCCCATGCTTCCTGTCCTGGAAGTAGAGCTGAATTACCCCCCCCCCCCCCCCCATATATTTTTGGCCTCCTACGCCCAAGCTATGGACTGCAGCCCGCCAGTCACATCTTGCGTCTGGTTGTGCTTATCCTTAAGGTTTTCTTGACAAGGATACTGGAGTGGGTTGTCAGTTCCTTCTCCAGTGGACTACAATTTGTCTGACCTCTCTGCTATGACCTGCCCATCTTGGGTGACCCTACATGTTTTAGATCACAGCTTCATTGAGGTACATAAGCCTCTTCACAAAGACAAGGTAGCAATCCAGAGGGGTCCCCTCCTATAATGTCAGTGAATTAATGGTCCTAGATAAAGAAAGTGGGAAGAGGGAAGATCGTTTAAAGTATGTTATGCTTAATATGCCTAACATTCAAGCTCAATTACCTAACACTTCCTTTAAAATATTTAATATTTAATAGCATGAAAACATAATTATTTATGTGTATTTCTTTCAAAATCATTTCACAGTTTGACCATCAAATAAGAACTAAACAGGCCCATCTAGTCTGCCCAATAAAAGCATAGATTTGACATCAGATAAAAAGCAAAAATTCAAGAGACCCCATTTAGTTCTCTTCATGTTTTATATGGCGGAATATACCCTGGTGGTCCAGTGGTTAGGATCTGGTGCTTTAACCACTGCAACCTGAGGTCGCTCGGTGCAGCCAAGCAGGCTTGGGCCTGGTCATTACTTGGATGGGAAACCACCCAAGAATATCAGGAGCTGTATGCTGTGGCCCACTGGCGAAGGAACTGGCAACCCACTCCAGTATTTCTGCCTTGAAAATCAAGTGGATCAGCATGACCATGAACATAAAGATGTCCTGGTGTGTTACGGTCCATGAGGTCACAGAGAGTCAGAAACGACTGAAAAACTCAAAAAGAAATATATATATATTTTGTTTATTTGTTTATTTGTTCAGTCGTGTCTAACTCTCCCTATGGACCGCAACTCGCCATGCACATCTGTGCATGGTTGTGCTTATTCAGATATTTGCATGGCAAAAATACTGGAGTAAGTTGCCAGTTCCTTCTCCAGTGGACCACAATTTGTTTGAGCTCTCTGCTATGACCTGCCCATCTTGGGTGACCCTACATGGTAAAGCCCACAGCTTCATTAAGGTAAACAAGCCCCTTCACCACAACAAGGTAATGATCCAGAAGGGGATATATACAGTAGACTCTCGGCTAACCAGAACTCAAGCAACCAGAAACAAAAATGAAAACTGTACTTTAAATAAAAATAAAATTTACAGGGCTCAACAAATGCCAGGAGCCAGGTTGTCATGCCACATAATGCTTACACTGTATGTCTCTGCAATTCAGTGTTACCTGGAAGCAGACAGGCATGAGTGACTGAGCCAGGGCAGTGTTGGGGTTACATTCCCCGGGTTCAGCACCGCATCCTCCAGCCTAACTGTAAGTGAGGAGTGAAAACTGCTGCTGCTAGAACAGCCCTCACTAACAAATATACTTAGCAGAGCATCCTATGTGCAGTTAATCTAGGCCTATTTTACTAGTAACTCCCAAGCAACCAGAAACTACATTTATCTGGCATCTACCAATCCCCATGGGTGCCGGATAACTGAGAGTCTACTGTATATATATATATATATATATATATATATAAGCAAATGGAATCCATACCTTGGCTTCATTTTTACAAATACATTTGCACCCTGGATCATATTATTAAAATTAATTTATTACCCCTGATATGAAGTCTTTATTACCCCCTTATGAAGTCATAATGCTACCTTATTTTGCCTTATTAGGTCTTGCACATTTTAATTGGCAAGCTCTTAATAGCCAAAATCTGATTCATTTTTATAATAGCCTTTAAATTAGAAAGAAAAAAAGAAAACTCAATAAATGTTTGTTCTTAGCTTAATTACAGTTTCTAAATGCAGATTATTATTGCATTTCAAAGTTTGTTGTAAATTAATAGCAATTATAGCTTGTTAGTGGTAATATTACTCACAAGACATTGCTTTCCAATAAGCTGCTCCCCTGCCCACAGGTAGAAGAAATAATATGTGAGGCCCAAGATTTCATTAAACAAAACTCAGCTATATTTTTAATATGGCAAAACCTAGAGAAAAAATCAATGGGAATAAATATTAATAATCTTTTTTTATTGCAGACCTTGGATTAACTGGGCTAGGTGAATAAGAAGTCCATGCCTCAACCCACCGATACCCATAAATGTTTATTAAAATAACCCACACATAGCATTAAGCCTGAGCTATTGAATAAGTGCAAATGGTTTCTGTCTATTTTAGATATAGACAGCAATATCCTTTTAATATTTATATTTGCAATAAAATGTATATGACCTTTTTGCCATTTTAAGTGGGAAAATGGTTCCCAAAGGCAACAGTAAAGTATTAAATAATATATTATTGAATATATTTCCCCTTCTCCTTATGAGATCATGATCAAAGTTCAGTTGCAAAAAAGACAGAAAAATGTCTTCATAAAGTATAATTTCTTTACCTTGCTTAAATGTCATTTAAATATACGATATAAAGGTTTTAGATGGGATACTAAAACAAAATAGTGGTCGGACTGGACACCTAGGCAGGAAATTTCATTAGAGTAATAAACCTGTATGAGGCTAATGTGCTGAGATGTTAAATTTATCATTGCATTTACAGCATAATGAGATGAATAAGGAAAGATAATTTTCATTGAGATTTTTTGAGGATATTTAATATGATCTTTTAATCTACTCTACATGCCAATAAAATGCATATTTGTGGGCAGGCTAAAACTTACGGTTCTATAGTTTTTTGTATCCATTGAGTTGAATGAAAAGGAGATAGTAAACTGTTTACTTAAGTAATTACTCTATATTGAAATAAATATATTTGTTTAATAAATGCTATAAAGCTAGTTTTTATTAGAAAAAAAGTTGTTCATACTTCTGGAAGCATCCATGATGCTTTGGTGAAGGTTGCATGTGTGAGAGAAGATTACTTTTCTTGCAGATATTGTTGTGAACTACCGTATTTACGCGAATCTAATGCGCACCTTTTTCATAGAAAATCGGGTCCCAAATTTGGAGTGTGCATTAGATTTGATGGTGCACTAGATTTTATGGCGCATTAGATTCAATGGAAAAAAGGAAAGGACAGGACACACCGTGACACCACCATCTCTTGCTTCCCTGCTCTCTAGAGTGGGTGACTGCCGGAGGAAGTGGCACCCAGAGAGCCCCCGCACAGTAGCACACAGAACCTGCCACCCAGAGAGCCCCAGCACAGTGGCACACAGACCCTGGCACCCAGAGAGCCCCTGCACAGTAGCACACAGAACCTGCCACCAAGAGATCCCCAGCACAGTGGCACACAGACCCTGGCACCCAGAGAGCCACCGCACAGTAGCACACAGAACCTGGCACAGAGAGATCCCCAGCACAGTGGCACACAGACCCTGGCACAGAGAGATCCCCAGCACAGTGGCACACAGAGCCTGGCACCCAGAAAGCCCCAGCACAGTGGCACACAAAGCCTGGCACCCAGAGAGCCCAAGCACAGTGGGACACAGAGCCTGGCACCCAGAGAGCCCCAGTACAGTGGCACACAGAGCCTGGCACCCAGAGAGCCCCAGCACAGTGGCACACAGAGCCTGGCACCAAGAGATCCCCAGCACAGTGGCACACAGACCCTGGCACCCAGAGAGCCCCATCACAGTGGCACCCAGAGAGCCCCAGCACATTGACAAACAGAGCCTGGCACCCAGAGAGCCCCCGCACAGTAGCACACAGAGCCTGGCACCGAGAGATCCCCAGCACAGTGGCACACAGACCCTGGCACCCAGAGAGCCCCCGCACAGTAGCACACAGAGCCTGGCACCGAGAGATCCCCAGCACAGTGGCACACAGACCCTGGCACCCAGAGAGCCCCCGCACAGTAGCACACAGAGCCTGGCACCGAGAGATCCCCAGCACAGTGGCACACAGACCCTGGCACCCAGAGAGCCCCTGCACAGTAGCACACAGAGACTGGCACCCAGAGAGCCCCAGCACAGTGGCACACAGAGCCTGGCAGCCAGAGAGCCCCATCACAGTGGCACCCAGAGAGCCCCAGCACATTGACAAACAGAGCCTGGCACCCAGAGAGCCCCCGCACAGTAGCACACAGAGCCTGGCACCGAGAGATCCCCAGCACAGTGGCACACAGACCCTGGCACCCAGAGAGCCCCCGCACAGTAGCACACAGAGCCTGGCACCGAGAGATCCCCAGCACAGTGGCACACAGACCCTGGCACCCAGAGAGCCCCCGCACAGTAGCACACAGAGCCTGGCACCGAGAGATCCCCAGCACAGTGGCACACAGACTCTGGCACCCAGAGAGCCCCTGCACAGTAGCACACAGAGACTGGCACCCAGAGAGCCCCAGAACAGTGGTACACAGAGCCTGGCACCCAGAGAGCCCAAGCACAGTGGCACACAGAGCCTGGCCCCCAGAGAGACCCAGCACAGTGGCATAAGTTGGTAACATACCATAAGTTGGTAACATAAACTTAATTCATGTGTTCCAAATCTGGGGTGCACCTTAGATTCAATGGTGCACTAGATTCTCGTAAATATGGTATATTGATCAAAACAATATTTTTTTTAAGGCTCCTCTTCTCAGATCCTCTCCTTCACCCTTATGAAGAACAAAATGATGCTAATTAGCATATTGAGCTACACTTTGGCATTAAAGTGCAGCAGACACACTACTGTATATATCAGAAAGTATTCGCCAGAAAGAAATACAGCTAATACAATGTATGACCTGTTTAAGAAACACACATGTTATTAGGGTGACAGTGTCCCTTAAAATAAGACATATGATTTAAAGTTATATATAGGTTTCTTGGGTTGCAAATGTTTGGTAAGAAACCGGCAGTGATTACCAGAAAAATATGTGTTATATAGTAAAGTTCAATGTACAGTAGACTCTCAGTTAACCAGAACTCAAGCAAGCAGAAACAAAAATGAAAACTGTACTTTAAATAACAATACAATTTTACAGGGCTCAACAAATGCCAGGAGCCAGGTTGTCATGCCACAAAATGCTTACAGGCACCTAGATTTTATACGCTGTACGTCTCTGCAATTCACTGTCACCTGGAAGCAGATAGGCATGAGTGACTGAGCCAGGGCAGTGTTGGCGTTACCCTCCAGCCGAACGTACTTGTGTGTAAGTGAGGAGTGAAAGCTGCTCCTGCTAGAACAGCCCTCACTGACAAATATACTTAGCAGGGCATCCTATGTGCAGCTAATCTAGGCCTATTTTAATAGTAACTCTCAAGCAACCAGAAAATACATTTATCCAGCATCTATCAATCCCCATGGGTGCCGGATAACTGAGAGTCTTCTGTACTTACAAACTTATAGGCAGAAAAGTAAAATCCATCTTTGCACATCCACAGGGAGCATCATCAAGTACACACAGGATAGCAGCCTGGTACAGAGTTTGATCTTTCAAAGGAAGTACTTGCTGCAGGATGGAATCACATGGTTGTGTGGGGTCTGATTCAGACCACAAGGATATATAGAGATAGAGACTACATATCCCAGGCTGCTTTGCAACCCCAGAGTTTAATACAAATATATCAGCAAACCTCTACTTTCTCCTGATTGGCCTAAACAAATTATGCATTTTATGTTAATCTTAGCAGGGATTTTCAGGGGTGTTAACTAACAAAAGCTGCAGCTTCCACATTGAAGGTATTTAACAAACATCAGGGTGAGTTTGTAAATGTTTATTTTTGTATTTTTTTCATGCAAAAAGTGTTTTTATACACTACTGATTGTTTTCTATTAGATGCATTCATAATCCAGGAAACTTAATTATCCCTTTAATGTCCATTTTTCTTAATCTTTTCCTATTTTAATTACACATATGAATGTGATATCTGTTGTTGTTTAGTTATTTAGTCGTGTTTGACTCTGATCCTATGGACCTCAGCACTCCAGGTACATCTGTTCATTGCTTCAATTACCTAATTTATCCATCTCCGGCTTTGTTGTCCCCTTCTTCGTGTGCCATCAATCTTTCCCCTCATCAGAGTCTTCTCTAGGGAATCCTGTCTTCTCATGATATGGTCAAACTATTCGAGCTACAGCCTCATGATCAAACCTTCCAGTGTACAGTTTTTTACTTGATTTCCTCTAGTACTGATTTATTGGATCCTCTTGCAATCTAAGGGACCATAAGCAATTTTTGCCAACAGCACAATTCAAAGGCGTTATAATAACAATGTATTTGTCTCAATCAAAGAAGGGTACATATCCCTTCCAGAATAAATGCAAATGGAATAAGCCAGGGATGGTCAAGTTTGGTCCTGGCGAGCCCCACACAGGCCTAGATGTTAGGATATCCTTTCAGTGCACAGGTAAGTCAATCAGGATGACTGAAGAAGCGATTGACTCACCTGTACGCAGGAGGGATACCCTCAAATCCTGGCCTGGAGCGAACTTGCCCACCCCTGAAATAAGCAGGTGCTGCTGTGTTTTGCCTTCACTTTGAGTGTGAATATTGTGTCAATAAGCAACTTAAAGACTTATGGACATCTAACTAAGTTTTCCTTCAGAAGTTTCAAGACACAAATCAATCCCTTTTAACCAAAAATAGCCCAAATTCAACAGCTTAAACAATCTGTAAGCAAATAAAAAAAAAATAACTACAGCTACTATCATCTACTTTGATGGATTGGAACTTCAAATATCTCAATCATAAGCCTGAGAAAGTAATATATTCTGTTCCTAAAATAAGTAAATCTATTGAACACACAACCAAGTGTATATCTAGGGAATGCGGCGTGATTGCGGCACTAATGTTGTTTTCTCAGTGATATCCATATTGTTATTCTGTCTAATGACATTCGGAGGGCTCCATGATTGGCGTATCCACCATGAAAGTCTGGGCCCTGTCAGAAGCTGCACACACAAAATTAATATTTTAGTTTTCCATTTGCTCTAACGAAACATATAATCACAAACTATCAGTGTCCTGTGGCTGTCTGGAAATGAAAAATTTAGCAGTTCTTTGGAAATGATACCGTGCTTTGGGCAGAGATCACCCGAGGCCTGTCCACTCCACAAAGCCATCTCGCTAAAGAATTATTATCTCAAAAGCCTGGGGTCTTTGACTCTCATTCCCATTTATCCATACAGCCGTATGATGGGATATATCATTGATGTTATTCCACTAAATTGCATTAAAAGTAATGCATGTTTACAGATGGCTAAAGAAACCTATATGGTTCATTGCCACTTATTTTTTAGAATGGGTTTTATTAGGAAAATTAAATGAAAGTTGGCAATCAGTATACATGTATTTTAAAATCCAAGCTTCATTTTATCTGAACTGCAGTAGCTGTGGTCATTTTAAAATGTATGAATATTATAAAAGTTACTAGCAACTTGCCCTTCAAAAAATGAGGGCAATAACATTTTAAGCCAGGCAATGCTGTTTTCCACACAATGCGAGGCTATGGCCCCTCTGAGCACCTTTGGCGCTCATCGCAATCCCCCGCTGAGCTGAAGGCGCTCATTGCAAGCCTCTCCCCCGTGTACTTTGCAGGCCTCACGATGAGCAGCTTCGTCGATCATTGCCGTTTTTGTCAAGCCGCAACTTTCCTGCTTTGCAATGCTTTGCAATGCTCACCTTTGGCGCTCATGGCAATCCTCTTCCCCTCCGTGTAGTTTAGGGGCCTCACGATGAGTGTTACTGAGATGGGTTAACAGTTACTGGCTTGCGTTAAGTGTTACTGGCATTTTCATCCTGTTATGTTTTTTCAGCCACCATTTTTTTTCTCACTTTGGCGATTTTTGATCATGAAAAAACGCTAAATATGCCTCAAATTAACTTGCAACCTCACTCACAGGCGCCCTGGCTCTCCCACTGTGCTGTGTGTAAGCGAGTAAGTTATTTTGAGGCATATTTGTTTTTTGTTTTTTGCTGTTCTTTCCAGTTTCGTGGTTCGGCTGTTAAATTTGTAATTTAGTGCAGCCCTGCGACTTAAGGCCTTGGCTTGCGAGCGGTTTGCGAGCTTTGGTCCTGTGGCGCTCATCGCGAACCCTGCAATAGCGCTTTTGGCGCTCATTGCAGCCTTAGTCCGGCGGTCCTCCCGATGAGCGCCTGTGGTGCTCATCGCGAGGCCTGCAATGAGCGCTTTCGGCGCTCATTGCAGTCTCAAAGTCCCACGGGCTTGCAACTGCTTCGCGAGGCCCACAATATTTAACATTGCGTGACGACAACTCGCAGTACGACAACTATATATGTGATTAATGAATCTATATTGTTTCCGGATAAAATGAAAAGTGTAACTATTTTCGGTATTGTATAAAGTAAATGTATTTTTTAATCTGATATGCTTGAAAACATTAATCCTGTGTGATGGAAGAGTTGTTTTTTTATATTAATTATAATATATTTAGCTTCATGTATTTGACAACCCCCTTTTGAATAGTTAACGTGTCATGGTGAAGGGGCTTGTGCATTTCAATGAAGCTGTGGGCTATACCATGTAGGGGCACTCAAGATGGAGAGGTCATAGTAGAGCGGTCAGACAACTGGCAACATATTCCAGTATCTTTGCCAAGAAAACCATATGGATAAGCACAACCAGAAACACAGACAGATGTTCCTGGCATGCTGCTGTCTATAGGGTCACCAAGAGTCAGACACGACTGAAGGACTGAACAACAAAAATTTGATAAATAGCAGTTCACACATAATAAAGGGTAATGTAGTCCTCTTTCACAGTGTGTGAGTTTAGGTGTTTAGGCGGGTCCGACTCTCTGTGACCTTAGACCGTATTACGCCAGGCACATCTATCGACTGTGTATATCCATAGTTATCTTAACAAAGGTACTGAAGTGGGTTGCCAGTTTCTTTTCCAGTGGACTGTGATTTGTCTGATCTATCTGCTATAAACTGCCCACCATGGGTGACTCTACATGGTATAGCTCACAGCTTCATTAAAGTACACATGACAAGGTAACAATCTAGTGCAGCAAAGCAAACGTTCCAATTCTGAATAAAGATATCCGCTAAAAGTAGGCAGTACTGGTATACAATAGCACTGGACGGGCCACCTTTTCACTTGAAGGGCCTCATATGCGGCCCCTGAGTCTTTAAAAAGGCATCATGGTGTTTTAAACTATTTGTTTTATTTTTAATAGTTACATCATTGCAGCAAAGGAATAAATCAGCACCAGATGTATAGATAAGGAGGAGAAATATTTAGGAGTACAATTGGGTATTACTTGCTAGTATTATATATATATAATGAACGTAATATAAGGCATTATCTCTCACTCCAGAGAACAGGCATATGATAAGGGCCCCTGTTGCGCACCCACAATATGACAGCTAAACATTATCAGCCTTATTAAATTGCAATTCGGCCAATTGAATAGGGCTCTATATAAGCACAGAACATATTTTTTCACAGAAGTTTTTAGTTAGTGAAGACCTTGCTTTTGGATAGAAGTTCATTAACTAAAAACTTCTGTAAAAAAACATATGCTCTGTGCTTATATAGAGCCCTATTCAATTGGCCGAATCACAATTTAATAAGGCTGTATACTTTTAGAAACAAAAATCTACTGTATACTATCCTATCTTTATTGAAAACATTAAAAAAATCATCACCCCTCAATGTTTATGATGATTTTCTAAAACATAGCATGCTAAATCAAACCTCTCCTTCCTAATATGTTGTTTATGCCCATTTAATATGATTAAAATGCAGTTTTCTTGTTGATTTGTTATTCTCTATGGGTTTCCTATAGTATTGCTCATAATAATAATCCGTAATTTGCTCATTTTAAAACAATCTTACAATTTATGCACCTAATTTATTGTCTTTTAAGTATAATTGTGCGTTTAATCTGTGAGGAATTTACATAGTTGCCTAGACAGCATTAATGTACAAATGAGTGCAATTATCTATTTATTTGTGTATGTTAGACAGTAAAATGGGCTTAATTACAACTGTGTTAGGTTCATATTTACATAACAAAAATATAATTGAAGCTTTGATATTATCACAGATAGTATTCATGTGATATCAGGTGGATCTGTACAACTCACTATAACATTAAAAAGAAAGAACATTTACCATTCAGCAAATGGCCTTGATTTTGCTAGAAATACAATATACTTACTTATACTTTTCTTTTGTGTATTTTAGGGTATTTCAAGGTGCTTAAAAGCTTTCTTTTCTGCCTAAAAACGTACAAATAGTCCCTAAATGCTTTAGCACCTTTGCAGCTCATGAAGACAGCTTAGTTCTCATAGTGACCCACCAGTGGCAACATGATACTTGAGAGAGGTCATCGACAGACTAATTTGTGACACTGCACTTCACAGTCTGTGCATTCATGAGCTGCATGAGCTACAAAGCGCAGATCCAAACTGGTAAAATTCGTAGGCAGAAAAAACATGGCTCTTAATCACTTCTTAAACAATTAACGAATATAAAAGTAAATACCGTATTGGTCCGAATATAAGCCGCACCTTTTTTCCAATTTTTGAGCCTGCGAATTACGGGTGCGGCTTATATTCGCGACCGTCAAAAAATCATTGCCGATTTGCGAACTTTGCTTGTTATGTGTGCGGCTTCTATCCGCGAACGCACAATGACTGCCGATTTGCGCGATTGCGAGTTAAGGGTGACGATTTTTGTGCTTTAGACTGCGGTATTGAATAGCGATTTACGGTTTTAGTGATTCTAACATCCTGTAAAGCCTGTAACCTGCAAAAAAAAGTCACAGTGCTAATTAGAAAGCCTGTCTCTTGCAATGGCTGATCACTTTGAGAGTCTTTTTCTCTCCAATTTTACGGTGCGGCTTATATTTGAGTACTATCTTTTTTTCTATATTTTCCCCTTGAACTTTACGGGTGCGGCTTATATGCGGGTGCGACTTATATTCGGACCAATACGGTAGATACAAAGGTATATTATATATGACTCAAGGCACAAAGCAACATACAATAATCACTAAGCACTGAAAGAGATGTGATGTGCTTTGCAGAATGACACAATGTATGGGCAAGTAGCCCCCTACCATTATATATGTATATAAGTGAAAATAAAACCTTATGACGTCCTAGACTGATGAGCGTGTGGTCCTGTCTAACTGTGAGGATTCTTAAGACCATCTCTTAAGACCATCTCAGGTGTATCTCACCTAATTTACTATTTACAATATCCTAAGGGGAAAAACAGCCTCATCATCTTATCACAGCTTTTCTTACCTCATCTCAGGTGAGAAAGTGCTTAGCAACCCCCCCCATGAGCCGTGTTGGCCATGATATGTCATGGTGTGTGGCCAGTTCATTGCTGTAAAGCATTGCAGCTGAGATAGGACCAATCTTGGAACTGAATCAGGGAGCTCTCCTATAGTGACTGGCTCCTTAGATGGCGGAGGATCTTGGCATCACTCTGGGGTTCTGGAGATGGTGCCTTTGGAGGAGCGTCTTATCGCTGGACATGTGCAGCTTTAGTGCTGAAGGGCTCATTAGATTAGCCAACAAAACATGTCAGTCAGCACTTGCAGCTGAGGGAATAACAATTGTTAGTGAGGAGAGACCTAGACCTGCAGCATAGCCCCCCGCTGACACAGCAGCTGATCCCAAGAATTCAGCTTCTCAGGCAGGACTTAGTGAGAGCTCCTCATATCCGATAAATAAGATCTAATACACTGCAGCTATATGTTTATACAGTGGTACTTCGGTACCAATTAATTTGTTCAAGACGTCACAATGAAAAACAAACTTTTCCCATAAGGATTAATTTCAATTGAAATCATCCGTTTCTGTACCCCAGAAATTTCACATTTTACTTTTAATTGATGAGGTTGTTTTTGATACAAAACCTTGGGCTCCGATCGGGTTACTTGCTGCGCACTACTATCCATTGCGATTCTCAAAATTGCAAGATACTTGCCTCCAAGCCTTTGATCTTTCATGGCCGCACAAATCACTAATCAATTGCTCCAATTTATCCTTCCGTCAAGTCCGTAAATGGCTAAACTCGAACCACAGGTTACTGGGACCAAGGAGGTCTCACAAAGGACTTACTTATAAATCGGCGCACTTTAAAAGCAAATATAATATAAATACACAATGGGGGACACAATGGTTGACATTAGAATTAAAAGCACAACATTTACAAGCTCGCACATCGCCAAAATATAATACTTTATTTCATGTTTATTTTCCGTCCAACTTTGGAATCCAACCTCTATTTTTGTTCAAAGCCCTACGGGCTTGGACCACGAGTTACGTGCTTGTGTCCGCGATCATGTTCAAGCCCTCAAATGCTACTGCCTAGAGCATGGTTTATGATTCTCGTGAAGGGGGACTAAGTTGCGGGCCCGGCTAATCGAATAGCAAAGTATAAGTAGAGCTACTCAAGCATGCATCTCAGTAGTAGCACATCGGGATTTTTGCGCACGAGTAACGGCTCCAAATTGAATGTGCTCATAGCAGGAATATCTGAGGTTGGCCCCAGAAGGCCAAACAAAGATTAAGAATTGAGACTTTCTAATTCACTATCATGTGACACAGGAGGGAAATCCTCCAATCCAGTACGGCTCTCCCGAACCCTTCCCTACCTACCACTGCCTTGTAGGTCCTGCAACATTTCATGCCATAATAACTTCCTGGAGAGGTAGGATGCGGGGCAGCATCTTGACTCAAGCAAGCAAGACGAGTGTCGAGTAAGTGTTGCGTGCAGAAGCATTTTTTCCTTGTCGAATTGTGTTGAATACCGAATTCAATGAGTTTCAGAGGTTATAAAATGCTAATATAATGTGTGTATATGTAATAAGTTAATACAAGTTGCTGCTGTGTTTATTTATTGGATGATTGAGTTATTCATTCTTTTATTTTACTCAAACATATCGAGCATTATCAAGTTTAGTAATTACAAAAATGATATAAAACAGTTTGACCACAGTGGTCCATTAAAACCTGTTCCCTTTAGAGCAAATCTGCCCATATATCGCCCTAATTCTCCTAGAAGATTTAATAGTGCATGTTTCAGTTTTTCGTTCCAATGTTTACCCACTAAAAAGCCTCGTTACACAGCGGCCTTGCGGTGCAAATGGATTGAGCTGCTCAGAGTTTGTTTTCCCTCCTCGAAAAGTTTTCTGAAGACTGCATTAAAGTTCAAGTGTCCTCCCAGTGGAAACTGGGTTTATTTAGCTCAAATTCATTTCCCAACAGATTTATTTTCTAAAAAAACCTACCTGTTTATAGCACAGCACAAATCCTCCCTGTCGCACTCTATATGTGTTTCTGGCCGGCAAGATTAGTAGAGTGCAAGGAATGGGAAGTACTAATACATATATGAATTAGTGTTAATGCATTTTCTTACTTTGTTCATCACATTAGATATTAGTGCACAGACCTAGAGTTACTTCTTTATCCTTTGGGGCCAAAATTCTCTCTGCAAAGAAAAACATAGATTTCAACAGCAGATAAGAGCCTAGGGGTCTATGTCATCATCCTATTCTCTCTACCTAAATACAACTGTACAATAAAAATATGAATACAATATATATATATATATATATATATATATATATATATATATATATATATATATAAAGCATTCTGTAATTCATTTATGTTACTTTCCTATATCGTTATCTACAGCAGGCTGGCCCATGTATCTACTACCTTTTCTATCAGATGCACTACTGAAAACTATATTTCAAATCCCTAAAATTTCAAGCCATGAGCTAATTTAAAGGAACACTAGATATTTTTTTAAATATCATATAACGATAATAATTATTAAAAACTAAAATGGTTGAATATAACAAAAAAATGCAAAAGCTTAATAACTTTTCAGTTGTCTTACATTGTCTCATGGATACCCTAACTTCTCCTTCTCTAGCAACTGATCTCTGACTTAGCCAATCACAGGTGAGGCAGTGAAAAACAGTGGCATCATGGGAACAAAACACCCTGGGATGTCTTCTTTGATTGCCTTGTCTAACTGACTAGCAGATCATGTGATTAGAAAAAATAAGAAATTGCTGGAGGAGATTAAGTAGAGGAGCTATGGCAGAGTAAGACAACAGTAAAAGTAAGTTATTACTCTTTTGCTAACAAATCCAATGAACTTTTAAAGATAAATAAAAAAATAAAAAAATAAAAATATATATATATATATATATATATATATATATATTGCCCTTTTCATTTTGTTTTGTAATATCTTAACTTATTTACACACAATAATAAAAATGGCCTTAGATATTCCACATGTGTGTGTTCAGTCCTGCAGTCATGTCCGACTCTCAGTGACAATATGGACCGCAGCACGCCAGGCACATCTGTCAGTGTTTCTGGTTGCGCTCATTCATATGGTTTTCTTGGCAAAGATATTGGAGTGGGTTGTCAGTTCCTTCTCCAGTAGACCGCAATTTGTCTGACATCTCTGCTATGGCCTGCTTCATTGAGGTACACAAGTTCTTCACCACGACAAGGTAGCAATCCGGAAGTGGAGATATTCATCATACTGGGGGATATATACTAAGCGATCACATGCTCTGGCATGGGATTTAATGGTAATTAAGAAATATAGATCATTAACAACAAGAATACCCATTGCAGCCCCTGTGACAGCTTAGTAAATACACCCCACTGAGTTACCCAGTAACTTTAATTCAGTTTAAATCAGCACCTAACTGGAGATTATATCTTCCATATAAATAATGGCTGGTTCAGCCACGTCTACTGGAACACACAGGACTGAACTTGGAATCAATCAATTCTTTGTAAACAAACGGCCTCAATGTCATCTCGTTAAACAATGTTGGAAGTTTCAATTGAGGTTTGTTCTGTTTGACCACAAGAAAACTGCAGTCCAAGAGCACACAGTCTGTAATCTGTCAATGCCCTGGTATCTAATCTGTAATGCTCTGATACCAAAATGTCACCTCAAGTGAATAACTCCTGACTGCTAGAATTGAATGACGTGTTATCACCGTATGTGGTTGTAGTATCAGTTTATTAATCAAATTATGTGTGCCATAAACAATATTAACGGGTTATTTACCTCACTGTAAGTGCTCTTCATGGTGTGAAAGAGCACAATATTGTATGTGTTGTATTGTATGCTAAAATTATCTATTTTTTTTTAAGCTAAAAAAATCTTAAATATTAAGTCTGTTTACATAACAAAGATTTTCCTGCCTGCTCGAGTAATTACAGACAGCAGCAGTCAAGACAGATTTATAGCAGTTTTTCTTTGCACTGAAAAGTTAACCCATAACCTGATTCCAGCATCCCATGCTCTGTACAGATAAGCTTTTATTTTCTCTTGCTCACTACACAGAGCTGTAGCGTGTATCTGGCAGGGGGCAGTCAGTGACACATGTAAACACAGATTTGATTTATTTGATATCTCAGTGAAAAATGCACGTATTGCAAAGCACTCTGTATAAAAATGTTGTCTGTGATTAGATCAAGGACAGGGTCGTGAACTCCTTTTGTATCAGTCTATCAAATTATGTAGTGTACTGCAGCTCTAAGGAATATGTTGTTGTTCTGTCATTCAGTCGTGTCTGACTTTCAGTGATCATATAGGCGCAGAACACCAGGCACATCTGTCTGTGTCTCTATTTGTGCTCATCCATATGGTTTTCATGTCAAAGATACTGCAGTGGGTTGCCAGTTTCTTCTTCAGTGGACCATGATTTGTCTGACATCTCTGCTATGACCTGCCCATCTTGGGTGACCCAACATGGTATAGCTCACAGCTTCATTGAAGTGCCTTCACCACGACAAGGTAGAGATCCACACAGGGATGGAATATGTTGGGACTATCCTTGATGTAAGTAATTAAGTGTTTCTCTTAGACACATAGGTACACTATAGCAAACACATATGCAGGTATGTACAGTACACCCATATGGGATTATTTATAGTGCAATCTGTATGTTGTATAAACAGCAATATTGTATGCTTTTAACATATACAAGTGCAATATAATTAGACAGTATCTGTGCATTTAATTAATTGCTAAGTATAATTATCTGCCAGTAATAGATTGTTACTAAACCTTGTTCAAGAGTATTTTATTTACTTAAAGGACCACTGTGGTTTGACAAAAACTTCACATGCTTGTTATGTATATAACAACAGGTATACAAAATAAGATAAAAGTGTTTTTTAGGGAAAATTTGTCATGGGGATTCCATCTTTGACTGATAGTCTGTATATAGCTTGAGGGAGTGTTATTCTATGGGGGTTTACTCTTCCATTGAGTTCTATTTTCAAGATTATATGTAAAGTGACAGCCTTTCAAGAGAACTCAATAGATATTTACTGATCCTCCCACTCCTTCCAGGTTTCTAATCCTTTTTAGGCTGAATGTCTGTAATCGTTAAAACAAAATTGAATACAGTGGTTAAAAATGAAAGACATTATTTTTAAGAAAGTAATATTTACTGTAAAATATGCTTCATATTAATAAGTCAAGTTCTTAAAAAGACATCACTATAGATATGAAGTTTCAATGAGTGCTCCTTAAAGGACCATTTACCTCACTGTAAGATCTTTTTATGGTGTGAAAGAGCAAAATATTGTATTTTAAAATTATCTATTTTCTAAAAAAATTACATTAATAACAGCTACATAATCAAAAGTCTCTTTACATAACAAAGTCTATCCTGCCCACTGGCAGTTGCATGAGCAAAGACAGATAGCCAAATGTATGGTGAAGACAGTGATTGATAACAGTTTTCCCTGCACTCAGGAATGCACTCAAAAGTTAACCCATAACTGACCTGTTTAGGTGATTCCAGCATTCCATGTCATGCACATATGGATTTGTTAAGGAGTAACCTCATTTTTTTTATTGCTCACTACACAAAGCTGTCGCTGTGAGTCTGTCTGGGGGCATGTCAGTGACTCGTGTAAACACAGATTTAATTGTATTTAATTTCTCAGTAAAAATTCCCGTATTTCGAAAATGCTAAAAGTATTTCAGCATGTTTTTATGAGATCTTTACTGTGATGTGGTCCAAATTGTGCTGAATTAAGTGGTCCTTTAAATGATGGTCACTTCCATTTCTATCTCACGTTCCATAACATAGCATTTATATTTGTATCCATAGTCCTATGCATTGCTTCATGAAATGATATACTATATATTTTCCATGATTGATACACATCATTTTGTATAAATTAACACATGCAAATGTTGACATGTGTAGAGCAGAATTAAATATTACATACATATTTTCAGGCAACGATAATCATTGCATTGAAATGCAGTCATTAGAACAGTTAAATAATTAGCATATACTTAGAAAATTACTTTCTAGAAAAAATGCGGCATAGATTTTCCAAATCATTTGTTGCTGGATGGAGCGTTTGCAAACTCATTATTGCCACTTATATCTCTGCTCTTGTTTACTGTGTTTGACTAATTTTCAGTGTCACGTGAGCAGTTACAGGGAAAATTGATTTTTCTTTATATATAGCAAAAGAGAGAAACTACTTAAAGATCATTATCGTACATCAATATTTTTTTGTGTGATATTTTTAGATTTTACCTAAATTGACACAGCAATTAAATGAAAAGTATGCTTAAATAAATATAAATATAAATATATATATATATATATATATATATATATATATATATATATATAAATTGCAATTTGATGTTATTAAACTTTTTGTGTGGATATGTTAGATAACCGAGCTTGAGAGTTGGGTATTTTAAGCACAAAGGTCCCTTTACTTCACTATTAGTGTTTTTCATTGTGTAACAGAGCACACGATTGTATGTTAAAATTATCTATATTTTTTAATTACACTAATAACAGATACAAATCTAAAGTTTTAATTTTGTTTACATGAAAAGTGTAGCCTGTCTACTGGCTGTAGCATGAGTAATAACAGACAGCTGAGCTGGAGCGACTGATTGATAGCAGTTTTTTCCCTGAACTCAGGACTACCCTGAAAAGTTAACCCTTTACTGACCTGTTTCGGTGATTCCAGCATCCCATGCTGTTCACAGGTGGATTTGGTAAGGGTTAACTCTTTGTTTTCTTTTGCTCAGTACACAGAGCTGTAGCTATGGGTCTGGCTGGGGGCCTGCCAGTGACTCATGTAAATACAGATTTTATTTCATTTGATTTATCTGTGAAAAATGCACGTATTTCAATAATTAAAAAACTATTTCAGCATGCTTTTAGAAGATTTTTAATGCGATGTGGTACAAATTGTGCTGAATTTAGTGGCCCTGTAATTATAATTACAGTGGTCTAATAAGCTATGTGAATACAATCTATATGCAGCCTTTTCACTTCAAAATCAGTGTTAAAACATAATTTTCAAGCCAATAAGATTACCTTGCTACCCTGTAGCATCCTTATAACATTTATGTAGACTACTTAACATAATATTATTTTGCTATTCAGGACATAGACAAACAATTCCATTGCAACATCATTATATTAGAACAATTGAATTATAATAGAAAACAAAATAAATATAATTAATAAACACATATATATATTATTAGGGAGCAATATACCTCCCTCAGTGGGCTTCAAACATGTCTGAGAACCACTCCTGCAGAGCATTTCATGTATCAGTGAGTGTCTTATGGTTTCAAATCTTTTTATATAACAGTAATATATCTCTGCAAAGTATTTCATGGGGTATTATTCAGTGTTTACATATTTTATTGCTGCAACTAGCAGTGTAAATGCTGCAGAGTATTGCATATATTGGGGTTTTGCTGCAGGTTATTGATCACAGTTGCTTTCTTTGCTGCAGACCATTGCATACAGGTACATCTGTTTCCACAAAGCATTGCATGCAGATGTTTGTTTTGTTGAAGAGCATTGCATACAGGTGCATGTTTTGCTGCAGAGCATTGAATAGAGGTGTATGTTTCACCGCAGAGCATTGCATCCAAGTGTATATTTTTACATGCAGGTATGTGTTTTGCTGCAGAGCATTGCATACAGGTACATATTTTGACGAAAAACATTGCATGCAGATGTATGTTTTTCTGCAGAGCATTGCATACAGGTGCATGTTTTGCCGCAGAGTATTTCATGCAGGTGTATATTTTGCTGCATAGCATAGTATGCAGGTGTGTTTTGATGCAGAGCATTGCATGCAGGTGCATGTTTTTCTGCAAAGCATTGCATACAGGTGTATGTTTTGCTACAAATCATTGCATACAGGTGTATGTTTTGCTGCAAATCATTGCATGCAGGTGCATATTTTGCCACAGAGCATTGTATACAGGTGTATGTTTTTGCTGCAGAGTATTGCCTGCAGGTGTTTTTGCTGCACAGCATTGCATGCAGGTGTATATTTTGCTGCAAAGCATTGCATGGAGGTGCATATTTTGCCACAGAGCATTGCATACAGGTGCATGTTTCACCCCAGAGCATTGCATACAGGTGCATGTTTCACCCGAGAGCATTGCATACAGGCATAAGTTTTGCTGCAGAGCATTGCATACAAACTCATATTATCGATCCAGGGCTTTTCAATACATCTCAAATCAGCCCTCTCTGGCAACCAAAGTGTTGGATTTTTTTCAAATGCATAAAGATGCTGAGACGAGGCCCTTGTTCACGCTCCATAGTAACCGAGTCAAGAGGTCAGCAGGAAGAGCTTTATAGCAATAATAGCCCAAATTCCATTTTTCTTCAGTGACTTTGACTCAGCAAAAGGTGAAGCGTTTTCTTACAATTTCTGACAATGCAGCTGCAAACAGCAGGGGGAGAATTTGACCAAATTCCCGGCGTACTAACAAACACGTCAAAATAGAAGAAAAAAAAGAAAAAAAAGAAAATCCAGAACGAGGGGGGAAAGATTTCCATTGCCAATGACAAATCAAAGCTGAAAGTCCGCTCCTCTTGTCATTCATTGCCATTCATATTTAGAAAGCCGACTGCTGGGATAATTGATTTGATGGTCCATTTTGACTAAAGCACTTCTGGGCTTAGCAAGCCTCAGTGATGCCAAAACCGAGAAAAGGTGGCAAGGAAATAATGCACTGCTTTCTCCTCAGAGGCATGTGGCCCAGATTTGCAGAACAGAAAAAAACATGCTTTAAAAAAAAAAAAAAAGAAATCCTTAAGATCTCTGTAATAAATACAGAAATCACTATATATTCCCTGCCAGATAAAAAAAGAGGCTTTCAAAAAGAGACAATGAGAGTACATATTTTACCGGCAGGTGAATAATGGGAGACTGCTGTGGAAATAATCTGATTTTAAACGGGTACTGAATTGTAGAGTACCTTTTTTTCTGGTCTTTTGTAAAAAAAAAAAAAAAAAGATAGAGCAGGGTTCCCAGTTTCAAAAAACCTTTTAATTTGGTAAGCTTGGATGTCTTGAAAGAGAGAATAG
Source organism: Discoglossus pictus (assembly GCA_027410445.1). Classification (NCBI taxonomy): domain Eukaryota; kingdom Metazoa; phylum Chordata; class Amphibia; order Anura; family Alytidae; genus Discoglossus; species Discoglossus pictus. The sequence goes on from CM050168.1 coordinate 65,326,556, forward strand.
GAAACAATGATTGCGCCGTTAGGCAATATATATAAATGCCAAGATAATTTGAACCCCCTGAGCTTTATTTACATGGAGCAATACTTGATAATGAGGCTTGTCCCTATATTTTTGTTTGGAAGTGATGCATGGCCACTGCCTCCCGCTGGCAGGAGGAGGCTGAGACTATGAAGTGCAAGAACAATTAAAAGAAAGGGAATTAAGGTTGGGCTCATGACCACTTAATTGAGACTGTCAGCTTTTACGGCGTCCCCTGCCATCATGTTTAAGAGCCAAGCACAATGGGATAAAAGGAACACGCTATGAAAACCCACATATTAATCAGAGGGCATTTGCGTCCTGAATAGAGATGTCTCATTGCCTATGAGAGGGACGCTAGGCTTTGCCCTTCCTGTATTCACCGCCTAAATCTCTGAGATAAAACCACTGGTGATTAGTTTGACAAGAGGCAAATGATAGGTTTCCAAAAAGAATTAGAAAATCCAGTTACAGTGTGATGTCAGATAGAGGATTTCAATATATTGAATTGGTTTAATTGCAGCTGCAAGACCAATTTTTAATCTTAGTTCCAGGAGAATATAAAATAACTGAAAACGGTATGTTCTATGTTAAAAAAATCATTATAAAAAGCAAATGACAGAGGAAAGAAAAACATAATTGTGTCTGTGATATTTAGGAGCAATCAAGGTTGGATCAGCTCTATGGGCGAAGTGGTGTCAACTAAGCACTAAATGATGTGACTCAAGTAAGAACTGAACATCCCGACCACCAGCAACCAAACATGCAATGGAATAGGTTACATAGAGTGGCGGAGATAGAGAATGGAGGCCCCTGGTGCTAAAGAAAATTGGGGCACCCTGCCCAAGGGGGTTGTAAAAATCTGATTGTGCTGTGTCCTTCTGGTACCAATTCACTCAGTGCCCCTCTCCAAGATCCCTTCCCCTAACAGCTCCCCTCCCCAAGTCCCTTCCCATAACAGCACCCATCCCCAAGACTCATTCCCATAAAAGCACCCCACCCCAAGACTGCTTCCCAAAACAGGACCCCTCCCTGAGACAGCTTCCCATAACAGCACCCATGCCCAAGACTACTTCCCATAACAGCACCCCACCCCAAGACTGCTTCCCAAAACAGGACCACTCCTCATGACTGCTTCCCATAACAGCATCCATCCCCAAGACTCCTTCCCATAACAGCACCCCACCCCAAGACTGCTTCCAAAAACAGGACCCCTCCCCAAGATCCCTTCCCCTAACAGCTCCCCTCCCCAAGTCCCTTCCCATAACAGCACCCACCCCTAAGACTCATTCCCATAAAAACACCCCACCCCAAGACTGCTTCCAAAAACAGGACCCCTCCCCAAGACAGCTTCCCATAACAGCACCCATCCCCAAGACTCCTTTCCATAACAGCACCCCACCCCAAGACTGCTTCCCAGAACAGGATCACTCCTCACAACTGCTTCCCTTAACAGCATCCATCCCCAATACTCCTTCCCATAACAGCACCCCACCCCAAGACTGCTTCCCAAAATAGGACCACTCCCCAAGGCTGCTTCCCAAAACAGGATCCCTCCCGAAGAACCCTTTACATAGCTGTTCCCCTTCCTCCTTCCCTTACCTCCGCCTGCACCTCGGCTCTAGCACATGCTAAGGGGGGCCAGGGTAGAGGCCCCAGGCATCCCCTACACTATATACAAAAATGCAAATAAATAAATTACACAGCACTCCCCCCCCCCCCCCAGTGCAGTGCACCACCTGTACCACTATTAGCTCCGCCCTGGTTATATCTTTACATTTTTCTTTGTATTATTATAACTTTTCTGTATTTTGACTTATAAAAATAAGACTTCACCTTGAGTTTATCCACACTGAAATTCTACATAATCTGTCCAACCCAAACAGGTATTCCATTTTCTTGTACTAAATTATATAGGAGGTAATATCTAAAACCTGGCCCAGAACTCTGAATCAGCTTGAGCTTGAGTGAAGTACAATATTGATCCAGAGGCACAAATCCTTTTACTTTCACTGGGTTTTAGTTGACTTTGTTGTTGTTCTGTCCTTCAGTTGTGTCTGACTCTTGATGACCATATGGAGTGGGTTGCCAGTTCCTATAGATATATCTCTGGCCATGCTTATCCATAAGGTTATTTTGGCAAAGATACTGGAGGGTGTTGCCAATTCCTTCTCCAGTGGACAGCGATTTGTCTGACCTTTCTGCTATGATCTGCCCATCTTGGGTGTCCCTACATGGTTTAGCTCACAACTTCATTAAAGTACACAAGCCCCTTCACCATGACAAGGTAGCCATGTAGAAAGTGATTAATTGACATAGAAACTTGCTAATCATTGGACTGACTAGCAGAGGAGAGTCGGATTTGCACTCTTTCCTGATGGACCATTGAGTTAAACAAATTACTAAGTAAATATTAAGGTGATATTGGCCTAAGAAATGTTAAGATCATGTATGTTTACATAAAACATCCTGCAAGTTTTATTCTATTGTACTGTACTAAATGAATCTACACAGTATTTTATAATCTCATGATTCAAGTTTCCATTGTAAACAGCGGGATCTTCTGGCCATTATTTCTTCTCCCCATTCCAATAAATTCAGAAATGGAAAAATGAAGTCATTTCTCCACTTAATATTTAAACAGGGCTCCTATAGTGCAATATATGTATATACATAAACACCAGCCTAATATTTCAGGGCACTGGAAATTAATTATGATGATACAATAGCAAAGAAGCCATGCTGAAAATAATAGACTTTGTACTGCATTTAATGCTCAAGTGGGGCTTCCAGAAGTCTGCTTAGTAGAATAATATATCAGCGAACCCTCGGAGAACTAATTATATTGTTTCAGATGAATTACAAATGCATCATTTAGTTGTATTATCACTATGCATGTGTCATTTACAATAAATCAGAAAAGCACATTACACAGAATTAGCCCAAATGCGGGAATTTGATATTTCTGAAGCAGTTTATTAGAACTCTTCTAAGCTAGCAACTCAACTCCAAGAAGTGTTTGTATACTATTGGTATTAATAATGATAATAATAATAATAATAACAGAATGTATATTTTGGGAAAAAAAAGTAAATTAACTCATAATCAATATAAAGGTACAGGGGCACAGTATTTTGATACTTTGAAAAAACAAATTTTTTTTTTAAAAGCGTCAAAATCTACTACCTAAATGCTACTTAATATCTTGACTTGATTAAGCCTTATTTTTGTTCCATGCATGCTTAAATGCCTTAAAAAGCGTTGTAATGCATTTACAGATGAATCTCATATTTTTCTTGGCTATTAAAAACAGTAGGCAGCATGAAATAAATGAAATATTATTATTTTTTCTTACTTTTGACAGTTTTCCCCTCAAGCAGAGCTGTTTCTCTCCACCTCCCTGTTTCTATCAGGGATGTGGCCAACTCTGCTTGAGGCCTGGATCAAAAATAGGAGAGAGAATGGTCTAGGTTCTGATTCAGTAAAGCCATTGGCAACACCCCATTATGTCACTGGGTAAGGCCAATGGGGCCACACCTCTGTGGAGGCAGTGCCAGTTATATCACAGGGAGGGGCCAATGATATCATAGTCCTGCCCGCTTCCAGCACCCAGGCAGTGCTGACAACAGTGGCCCTTTAACTGTGTTTGACCCTTCCTCTGTAAAGCTGTTCTACTTAACTGCTAACCTTTATGTACAGTAGTACTTTTGTACATTAACCCTAAATCATGCAAACAGTAGATGTAGGAGCACTATTAGCAATCAAATTAGTAGTAGTAACACGAATAACCACACTTTGCCCTATAACAGACACACAATTTTCTTTTAATACCCAATCTTCATAGACGTGATGATGTAGAATTGAAAAGCAAACATTTCAAGTAGAAATTTTTAAGAAGTTAACTATAACTCAGCATAGGAATTTTAGACCTATAAGTCTGATGGTAATAGTTTCTAAGGAGTAGAATACTGAATATTCTAGCTAACTGTTATATGGTATAGCTAATGTATTTTTTCCTATAACATAGTCAACTGGAGAATTGGATGTCAAATTGGATGTAGTAACTTACACGGGACAATATTGTAAACTTGGTTTGTTTGATGGTTTGATATAGATACTGTGGATTTTAAATGTATTTTCAATGTAAATTTTATCAGCACTTATTCAATATATAATAATGCTGATGTTATGCACTACTGCTTGAAGGAAGCCTCACATTTAATTTTAGGTTGGGGTAATGACTCATTGTTGTTCCTTACCTGTTAGTGTCCTCCAGTATGGTATTTGTTGTTGTTTAGTCGTTCAGTAGTGTCCGCCTCTCTGTGACCCTATGGACGGCAGCTCACCAGGCACATGTTGTGTTTGGTTGTGCTAATCCATAAGGTTTTCAAATACTATAGTAGGTTGCCTGTTCCTTCTCCAGTTGACTACAATTTGTCTGTATGACCTGCCCATCTTGGTTTACCCTACATGGTATAGCTCACAGCTTCATTGAGGTACACAAGCCCCTTCACCATGACAAAGTAGCGATCCAGAAGGGAGTGTAGTATTTACAGATGATTAACTTAAGTTGAACTCTAAATTGTACTTGAAGTAAATCAGTTTGGCTTTGGAAGCATAATGTTTTCATCTTCAAGTTAATAAAGTCCACTCACCTTTGACATGGCAAGTAAGATTTTTCAGCCTCTATCATTTTACAATCGACATGTTTATGAATACAGAGGACCCTCTTTCCACATACGGTCTTGGGCAACAACACCATCATTGAGGAAAGGGGTCAAAAGTAGATTACTAAAGCCTTTTCTCCCTTAGACTGGCAATTATCTGTACACCAATGGTTAATGGACCTCAATATACTGCATCCATGGTGGCACGACTTTTGCGCGGGAGGGACGTGCGCGTAGTCATCTGCACGCACGACCACAGTGCAGGAGAGATCTGCGCGCAGGACCAGCGCCAAGACACTTCATTTGTTTCAATCTTTTTGTTTTTGGTTAACATTTTTTCTTTTTCTACATTGGCCTGTTTGATCTACCCATTCTAGGTTCCAAACACTTTTGAGATGATATTCACGTCCCGAGTATTCTTACTGTGTGTACCAATACATTCCCTATGGCACGACACACCTACAGTAAATATTATAGAATATTCTTGGGATGTAGAAGACTGGCTTGTTGTAAACTCATTACAGAAAGGTTTTAATGTGGAACATAAAACACTGTGAATGTATTAAGTGTCATGTTATCCTGTGGGAACACAAATTTATTCTCAACATTATTATCCACAAGGTGAACAGTACAAAATGGACCAGTCACCACATTAGTTCTCCGTCCGGCACAAAAATACTGGATAAGAAATATGAGTTTTAGCATTTGAAATAATGAGCCCGTTAGCAATCCTAATTAGAAATCTGCCATAAAAGAGGAAATTTTAGAAAGTGAGCTCTATAATGTATAATGACACTTCACCATATAAAAAAGATAAACCTTACAACTCAATTAACCAAATGTCAGAGACGTGCAAGAGGCTCACATGAATCAGTTAAAAAATAGGGAGAAGATATTTTTAACTAAAATAAGAGAGGAAATTACAAAGTTAAGGGCCAAGAACAAAGTACTTTGAAAAATAATTTATAGATTTGGTAACATCATGCACTAAGCTCTGTCTTTGAATAAAACACTGGGCTTTCTATTTTATTATATTTAATATTAAAGAAGGAATCCTTTGTAAAAATTGAGCTCTAATTTATCCGTGCCCTGTAGGCTTTTTTTTTATCAAGACATCAGTTAAATAATAATTCTACTTGTTGAAATATGCGCTCACAATCCAGTTTGAAAGTTGAGCTCCAATTTTAGTATTTTTTATCTACATTCAGTTGAAAAATAAGAATATTGCAGTGTATAGTATAACATGCTTGTCCAATAAAACATGATCAAGGTAAACTGCAATACTTGTATTTTTCATCTTTAATACATAACATTTGTGGCTATTCCAGTCTTCAGAATTTTTTATATACACACATATAGTTCTAAGTTATAATCCAAACATATTTCGCCATTTCTGTTGCATAATTGATATTCAGGAATACCCTCATCGACGCACAAGCTTCTGAATACCTACAGCCTTATTAAATTGCGATTCAGTAAATTTATAAGGGCTCTATTTAAGCACACAGCATATTTTATTTACAGAAGTTTTTAGTTAGTGAAGACCTTGCATTTGGATAGAAGTTCACTAACTAAAAACGTCTGTAAAAAAAATATGCTGTGTGCTTAAATAGAGCCCTTTTAAATTTACTGAATCGCAATTTAATAAGGCTGCTAATGCATAATGCCTCCATCATAAACTTTCTTCTGCCCTTACCCCACTAATAGATTGTGAGCTCCCAGTACCAGGACCCTTAACAACTTCCATACTCGCTGAATATAAGGCTCCTGCAGTTAAGTTCTAATAATATAATATAATATAATAATAATATAAAAAATAATAATAAAATAACAATATTAAATTAGTACAATATGAAGTATATGGGGTGTTATCTTCCAATATGCCATGTATTTGAGTCTCTGGTTGCATTTGGTTTTGGTTAAATCACCATTGATGTAGCTGCTCCCTATTTGTGTATTATTTAATTTGATTTGTTGTTGTCCTTTTATGATGTGAGTGTGCTCTATGTTAATCATGTCTGTCTTTGTACCTGTTTTCACCCTCTTTTCTAAAAAAAAAAATCTACAGATTTTTTTCCAACTAAGTTACAAATATAAAATTGGAAAAAAGTATTGAAATCCAAAAATAATCTCTGGTGCAACCCAATGCCTTCACAAGTCACATCAGTTAAATTAGTTGAACTGAATCTATTTGTGTGCAATTAAAGAGTCAAATGCTCTCATAATGTATCAGGAAGACCCAGCATTTGCTAGGGAGCATATCTAAACAAATCATGAAGATCAAGAAGCTATCAAAAGAAGTCCCTGGTAAAGTCCTGGAGACAAAACAGTCTGAGTTGGTCACTGACCCATTAGGCAAACTAGGCAGTTGCCTAGGGGCTCTTCCCTGTGAAGGGTGCCCCTTTTTTAGCTTAGAAAAATATAAATAATATGGCCCACCATCAATTGCATTTAATAAACAAGTAATTGCTTGGCGTGTGTATGAGTAGCAATGTTGTTAAAATGACTGTTATGGGAAATGTCTGTGATTTGCTCACTCAGCAAGAGAGCGATATACACATACAGAAAATGGAAATATGGGTGCATGCAGGGGCTCCTCCACTTCACTGCCCAGGGGCTCCAAAAAGATAGATCCAGCACTGGTTGGGTCATACAACTTTGAACATGCCCTGGAGCACCATTAAATTCATTATTAAATAATGGAAAGAATATACTTAAGTGAGGCACCATATTAAGAGATTAAATAGGACAATCTCAAGTAATTTCCACATGAGAGTCCTACATATATATTCAATATCCAACAATATCAACATTAAGTCCTATAGAAAATCTCCAAAGTTGTCTTGGTATTCAGTGCCAGTTTAATGCGTGTAAGCACCTATTTTATCAGTAGACAGACAAAGCCTCCCAAGAGCTATAAACATATGCAAGAAAATAGCATTATGTTCTTGGGCGTTTTAGAGCTGCAAATAACTTTCACTGAGTAATTTAAGTCATCTGGTTTGCAATCTAAAATTCAATACCTTTGCAATATTGTGAAGCCATTTGGATGTCATGCAAAGAGAGAGCATATGTACTGCTTAATAAAGAAAGGTCACTTCTGCCATAGAGCTCACTGGAGCATATTGCTGCAAATAGGCTGCTTTCCATATCCGGTGTGTACAACTCATATATCCTCTTAGCATTCCCTCCCTACGCTCAGACACTAACAAAGTTTATGCAACTTGCCGACATTCATACGGTGCATTATCTTTTAAGATCTGACTTTCTACATGTACGTTACAAGTGTCACCCAACGTGCACATATAATCACTCTCAAAGACCTATATATTAATTTCTAGCTTTTACAAACAGGGATTTTGTACTGGTGTACTTACAGGATCTTTGTAGTTTAGGAAAAAACACAGATGTTGGTGAACAATGTAACAAATTAATAACATTAACTGCTGTGTAAGCCATGAACAAAAAAAACCTTTTTTCAACAAGGTTTTACGTTTTGCAGACTTTGTGTACGGAGAGTTTCCATCTTGTCTGACTTGAGTACTATAAGATCATGTTTCCAGCACCACAAACCAAACTTGTTTTGTTGATGGTTTGATATAAATAATAAAATTAAAATTTATTTTCTATTGGCAGTATATAATAATGCTAACTTATTTCGAAGGCACTGCTGCTTGAAGGGAGCCTCTCATTTAATTTTAGATTAGGGTAATAACTCATTTTTGTTCCTTACCTGTTAGTATCCTCAAGTGTAGTATTTGTTGTTGTTTACTCGTTCAGTCATGTCCAACTCTCCGTAACCAGATGGACTGAAGCTCACCAGGCGCATGTTGTGTCTAGTGTGCTAATCCATAAGGTTTCCATGGAGTGGGCTGCCAGTTCCTTCTCCAGTTGACCGCAATTCATTTTTGTTATAAAGTGTTAGTGCATAAGTAATGACCAAAATTCACTAAGCTTTACTACAAAGGTATTTCCATGTAGAAAACAGCTATTGCAAACTCAGTGGACATTTATAAAGTGCATTTTCACATTTGTGCACCCTTTATGCTCGTGTTTGCTCATCATTGTACATACAGTTCTCATGTGCCATTTCATTTCACAACATACTATTTCTATAAGTCCAATACCTGCACCCTCCATAAGTCCATTACCTACCACTATTTGATCGTTAGAGCTAATCAAATTAACAAATTCACTTTTTTTTCTTGCAAATGACGCCACAATGTCACAAAACCTTTTGGATTTTGACCAGTAATATGCCCCAAAAATGTATATTACACATTAAGCATAAAAATAAAAAAAAAATAATGAATCTACTTTTACTTTGTTAAAACTTTGTAGAATAATGTCTATTTTTACCGTTCTGATGAAAACATGTATTTGAACAGTTTTTAGCTAGCAGTTATTTTACTTTCATACAAATTTACCAACCGCTATACCGAGCGATGGGTTATGTTGGCGCATTATTAATAAATGATAGCTAGAGATATATCAAAGCGTTACGCGATACAGAGTTTATTTATTGATGTCTGTATAGCCATACTAGGCTTTGATGAATTTTCCTAAGTTTCTTTAAATGACTGAACTGATTATTTAGCATATTTTAGCGAAGGACATGTGTGTATTTTCCTAAATGCTGATTTTTTTATTTTTATTTAGATGTCTTGTTATCATCCTCCTGTAACAAAAAATAAGCTTTCTGAAAATTCTCCAATTATTTCCCAGGTCAGACACAAAATGCGTGTTGAGTAAAAAAGGAATCGGCAATAAATCCCTTCTTACTTTGTCTAAATACAGATTTTTCACATTTCGTCTTTTTTTGAAATCTTGGCCCGCTTGTCTCAATGCTCTGTTAGTTACCTACAGAGACATGAAATAAAATATAACCTCTGTACATAAGCAACCTCTTTTTACACCAGTCTACAATTGTATGAAGGCCAACACAATAAAATGTGTTTACTCAAGTGCCGCTGGGCGTCTTTTTATGGCGCCTTTTAGATAAGCGACTCTGCTCCTTTGTTTCTGACAAAGCGAGCTGTTAAGGCTTCACTCTAGCCCTCGTCTAATAAATGTCCATATCATTTCTTGATTTTTTTTACTCATGGGTCTCTAGGTAAAACCTACCCTCTAGTTCACCCCATCGGCAAATATACTGGCTTTGCTTTTGCAATATTAGCCAGCTAATGTAACTCTAGATACAGATAACTGTAAATGCTAATACAAATTAAATTAAATCTATATTTAATCTCACCCAGTGCATAGTCATATAATATGGAGGAAGTTTGGGAATTTAATTCTCTGTACACAAAGAAGTTTTTATAGTTTTGTTTGCCTCTCCTCTTCAGACCCATAAAGAATAAAGATGCGCTGCAAACAGCCCCAGGGACAGTTGACCCAATGACAGCAATTATATATTCTACAGAAAGTCACAGGTGAGATTAAAATGACCCAATGTCAGTAGTTGTAGGTAGTAAAGGATACAACCACAGGCTCGGACTGATAATGTTTTTGAAATGTCTTCTACAACTGAGATGTCCTTGAGTCATGAGACGTACGTCTTATCATGTTCAATTCATGAACAGAAACGTGATTCTGATTTAAATGCAACATCATATAGTGTGTTCCTTAAGATGTTTAAATAATTCCTAAAGATCTTAATGCACTCATGTTTATGTATTTTTATGAAGGCATCGAGAAGTCTGTAAAGGTCTACTGACATTTGGATTAATTGTATAAGCAGGAGATAACATGAAAGACATATACTGTCTCATTAAAAAACTTCTGTTTTTTTGGAATTTGTGGATTTTTGTTTATTTATTAATGGCAGATACAGGGCCTCATTCAATTGTGATTTGGCCAATTTAATAGGGCTCTAAATAAGCAAATAGCATAGTTTTTTTAAATAAGTTATTAGTTAGTAAAGACGTTGCTTTTGGATAGAAGTTCACTAACTAAAAACTTCTTAAAAAAAATATGCTATCTGCTTATTTAGATGCCTATTCAATTGGCAAAATCTCAATTGAATGAGGCCCACAGAGTATAAATCTTTATATCAAATCTGATCTTTGCTCCGATGTTTTATGTATATGTGTGTAATAATTTGGGACTGGGGTTAAAGTAGATATAGCCAAGATATATGGCAATAGTAAAACCCTGCCTATCCATTCCTATGTTATCTTTTGTTGAGTTGAGCTTCATCCTTTAGTATATCTGGCCCCATGTCCCATCAGAGCACAGGGAGGGTGAAGGTCTGAACATGCAATATTTGAATCAGTGGCCTCTACAACATACGTGTTTGATTTGATTAGCAGTTATGAGGAGCTATGAAAAGACTTAGGGCCTCATTCATTTGAGATTTAACCAATTGAATAGGGCTCTATTTAAACAAATAGCATATTTTTTTTAGTTTTTAGTTAGTGAACTTCTATCCAAAAGCAAGGTCTTCACTAGCTAAAAACTTCTGTAAAAAAATATGCTCTGTGCTTATATAGAGCCCTATCCAATTGGAACAAAAACACAATACTTATCCCAGGCATGCTTAAATCTCTTAAAGGGATATGTAAGTGAGCTGGGTTTCAAATATTTCCTAACTAGTGACTTGCCCATCAAAAATGGCTTTTGCTGTCATTGTAAGGTCCGCACTGTCCTCTTTTTTGCGCTTATTGCAAGGCTGTCCCCTGGTGTAGTTTGTGTGCTATGAGCACCGTTGGCGCTCCTTGTGAGGCGCGCAGTGAAGGGCTTTGGCGTTTATTGAGATAGTGGTTTTTTTTAGCGTCCTTGCTAATAGTGTATCTTGTACCTCGTACAGGCTTTTGTAAAAGTCTTATGTGCTTGGTGTTGTTTTGCGTCTTTAGGGTCGTGTAGCCTCGTGTTAGTTTTTTTTTCGGTGGCCATTTTTTCTCTCGCTTAGGAGATTTTCGAGTGTCCAAACTCGTTAAGTTTGACTTAAATTGAGGTGTAACCTCACTTCCAGACGTCCTGGGTGTCCCCCCTTGCTGTGGGTAAGCTTTTTATTTTATTTTTGTGTGTATTTAGTGTGTTTTTACTGTTTTCCTCTGTGCGCGGTTCGGCCGTTAAGGTCGTATTTTTGCGAGTTCGTAATGGTTTTCTTTCTAAGTCCCGCGGCTCGTATTTTTTTGTGTAAGTCTGCATTTAGTCATTGCGTGTTAGATTTTTTTTTCAAAGTCCCGCTTCTGTGGCTGTTTGACCTCTTGTGAGGTGCCGTAGAGCCTCCACCTACTCAAATGCGGCCCCTCGCAACACAAGGGTCCGCATTTGCGGCCTGCAATGAGCATTCGGCTCATAGCAGCTGACGTTGGAGCCTCCACCTTCCGCAACTATTTTATGTGATAAACAACTACTGATTAGTAGAAAAATATGTATTATATTGAAAAGTTGAATGTACTTATATATTTATATGCTAGATACTGATATCTGGATGTGCACACCCCTAGGAAGCTTTCATAAAGTGTACCCTGCAGGGTACAGTGTGTGACCTCTAAAGGAAATCATGGTTGCTGGGGTCACAGCTGAAATTGCCCATAAGGAGACAGCAACTGCCAGATTGCGATACAAATGTTTCAGTCTTTATTTCCTCCTGATTGGCCAAAACAATTTTTCAAATTGTATACCGGTTTAGCCTGGGTTTGGAGGGTGTTAACCCTAAGTTACAACCTAAATTAAAGGATATTTTGCTAACTTCAAGGTAAGTTTAAATGCTGATTGTGGTATTTTTTCATTCAACATTTTTTTTTCATAAACTACTAATTCTCCTCTATCAGATGCACTCATAATCCAGCTCACTTACATATCCCTTTAACTTTGTTTAATCCTACCACATCCACTGGAAGGCAGTTCTACTTATCTATAAAAAGACAGGGAGTAAGTTTTAACTGGTAAATAGACCGCCAATGTGTGTGTAGGGTTGGCATTTGTGAATAGAAACATTACAATCTTGTACAGACATGACCAGTTACTTTAATGACTGCATTATTATATTGACTTTAAAGCGCCTGTGACTTCTACTACAGACCACTGCCTAGATAACAATCCCGTATTTTAGTTAGATCGCACTCCATTTCTTTAAAATATCTGTTCTGCCTTTAAATAAATTAGTTTAAAGTGATATTTATTGCTTAATTTCGACAGGGTACATTTTATGTAGTGCTGTGTTCTCTCTGAGTATTGTCTCATTCAGATCTCATTGTAGAGAGTTGCAAAAGCAAGCTTTGCTCCCAGGATAAAAGGGAAAGTTTATATCCAAAGGAGTACAAATAAAAATAAAAAAAAACAGACGAAGACGCAAGAATTCAAAGGTTCCTCAAGCGCCGCTGTTTCAAGGGCGTTTCATCTCATTTGTCTGTTTCTTAGACTTTCTTGCATATTTTTCATGTTGAGTGCTCTGATAGGAATAATAAACCTTTATCAAGACTGTGATTATTTTTAAGACAATTTGTCAAGGTCTCCACGCATTAGGTATTCTGCAAGAGCTCGCCGTACATCGGAATGAGACCGTATGAATTAGGTTATTGTAAAAACGGAATTTACTAAACTGTTATTATTATTATGAACATTTAAAAAACAAAGACATTTTTAATAGCACAATATGCAAGGGATAAATACACTAAATAGATGATGCATACTGATACAGATAACATAAATGGAGGATAAAAAGAAGGAAGTCGCTGAGCTGAAGAGCTTAAGATCCTAATTTAAGGAACGCTGTGGTCACATTTCTTCTTAATGGTCTATTGAATAGCTAAAGATTTTTTTTTCTCCAGAAAGTATGTATAAATATTTTACTTTTAGAAGCAATTATTCTGTTGGTCAGTTATTTAGTCGTGTCCGACTCTCTGTGACCCGCAGCACGCCAGACACATTTTGTGTCTGTTTGTGCTAATCCATAAGGTTCCCATGGCAGAGATACCGGAGTGGGCTGCTTGTTTCTTCTCCAGTTGACCCCCGATTTGTTTGACCTCTCTGCTATGACCTGCCTCTGCTTGGGTGAACCCGCATGGTATAGCTCACAGCTTCATTGAAGCTCCTTCACCACAACAAGGTAGCGATCCAGAACTGGAATTATTCTGTAATTCTGTAGTTGACACAAATATAGTGTAATTTAGAATTAGTTAAGTAGTTTACCAATGGAATGTTATTAAAAAATAAAAATTTTACCGTAAAATGACATTGAAAAATTAAATTAAAATTAAAGACAGAGCCAAGTGCAGTCAACCGGGAGATACAAGCCAATGGCACAGAAAATTAAACAACAATCCAGGCATGTAGGGTAACAGGAAATAATCATGAACATTATTTTAGTAGATTATTGAATCCACACTTTTTAGAGAATTATCAGTAGGTTTTATACACTACATATCATAGTTTTTCATATAAAAGTTGTATAAAATATGTTGCTCTGAAGTCATGACGGAGACTGCGAGGGTCCGGAGTCCTTTCCATGAAAGACACAAGCTAGAGTCATTCTTCCACATAGGGGTCTCAGTAGTGGGCATAGTATGATTTTGAAGTTTCCGTGCCTAAACTGTAAAAAGCTGCAAGCAAGCAATTTGCCGAGCTATCCACGAAGGATCCACAAAGAGCAGAGTAATGTCTTTAAGCGTATGCTTCACGCTGTGAGGCCAGCCATGCACCATAAATAAATAAGGAGTCTTATTGCTGTAAGGAGCACTTGAGTTGATTAGGTCTGATTAGATTGAGCTGCGTAGAGGTGAGATGAACCCCTTGAGGTGAGAGGAGCAGGTGATCGGTACAAAGTAGACACTTTGACTTATTTGGGGAATATACACAGAAAGTAGTATGTAGACTAAGGGTTACCTTTCCAGTTGACTGCTCCCATGAGATGTTATTCGCCCAACAGTAATATCAGCTTGTAGTGAGAATCCTGCTCATCATCTGGTAACAACAGGATTCATAAAGATATGCGGGGAAGATTCACTAAGCTATAAAGAGGATATAAAGGAGATGTTCCCAAAGGAAACACAACATAGGACATCACAGCTCCTCTAATGCTTGGGCAGTCTTCCTCAAAGTCCAAAGTTCTCATGGTGGAGGTGTGAGGGTGACTTTCCCCATAGGAAATAGGCTTAGTAATCCTCACTACAAGGCAGGTAAACGAGCAAGAAAAGAATAAAAAGACCATTAGATATTTTTGATTATTTCAAAAATAAGGAATAAATAGTATGTGATAAATGGAAAGAGGATTATCTCCCTTCATCTCAAAATCTTTTACACTCAGTTTCTCCCTCTGTTGTCTTCTCTCTCTCTATTGCTCATTCTCCATCTCTCTGTTTCTCCGTCTCTCTCTTATTCTATCTCTACTGTTTTCTCTTTCTGTTATCTCTCATGCTATCACTTTCTCTCTTACTCACTATCCGCCTCTCTTTCTATTTCTCCATCTATCTCTTTCTCTGTCTCTCTCACTATTTTTTTCTCTTTCCTCCTCTTTTACTCTTCCTCATCCCCATTACAGAGATATGAAATTATTAGGAAGGATGTTTTTATCTCAGTGAATACGGTTCCTTATCTCTCTATGTATATGTATCCTTTCTCACATCCCCACTTTGTCTCTATATGCTTGTCTTACCCCCTTAACCCAACTTCAGTCTACCAATTCTTCTAAATCTTAGTTCTTCACTTCAAATGACGGCCATTGCTCACAAAGCCACATTAATAGTGTGTGGGAATGGACGCTAACTGCAAATGTCTAGCTGTGCCCAAGTAACAGATTAGATGTACCCACAAATATATTATGTCTTATTTACTATATTGCACCCTTGTAGGAAAAGGTAAATTATTTACAGATATCTGAAATTGTCCAGTAACTTTACTTTCATGACCGTACCAAGATTTCAAGGTTTCTGCTTTTGTCATTTTTGTTTATATAAAATATTTGAATGGAACAAAAGGAAAAAAACAAATAGAAAGGACAATAAGGAAAAAAACAAATAGAAAGGACAATATCCCATGGCCTTGCAATTGTGAATATTGGATTTATTAACACTACATCCTTGATCAGCTATACTTAGTTCATCTCTGTAAAATTACAAGGTTTATTCACATTTTTATATTTATGATCTTTCAACATCATTTCCTGGTGTATTAAGCTTAGTCACATTGGGCCTCATTCTATTATCGGCCATAAAACGGCCGCAGGGCAAGGATCTCCCCTTATGGCCGGCCGTATATTTTGCAACCGGCCGTAAGCTCAGAAATCTTTAAACGCAAAAATAAATTCAAGACGGCACTGTAAAGCTCTGTAAATGCTAGGGATCATTATGGGGGACATGAGGATTAATAGCAGCCCCCTCTCAAGCTTGCACATCAGCCCAAATCTGAGTTTACATTAACTGTTTATTTTCCGGCCGCAGCGTGGGCGGGTCTGAGGTGCTCAAAGCCCTCTGGACTTTTTACATGGATATGTGACATAAATTTTAAAAAAAATTAATTTACGGATTTGAGTGTAGGGGAATGTTGTGCTATTTTTGCTAACACCTACAATCACTTTATAGTCACCTCAGAGTGCAGGATGGCTTTATTATGGCTTTATAATGTGCTTAATTGGTGCTAGCGGGACCTGTTTGCTGCAAGTAAGCTGCGGCTCGGTTTTAGCCTTGCAGAGAGGGTTCCCGGAGCAATTGAATAGCAAACAGGATTTTCTTGCGGCCGAAACTCTTGCAGCCGTTTTAGATCAAAGGCTTTCCTCCAGCGCTTGCGGCGGCAAGGGATAACAAGGCGCCGGCCGCAAGCCTGCCGGAATCCCCGGCCGGAAGGGAATAGAATAGGCAAATAGCTTGCGGCCGGTCCTTGCGGCCCCGCATCTCCTACGGCCGGTAATAGAATGAGGCCCATATACATTTGTGTATGACAATGCTAGGATGATGACATAGGAAGGTTAATGAGTGGGGTAGTCACTGGGGCATGGGGAGCACACACAGCTGAATGGGTTTAAGGACAAATTAAAGATGCCCCTTGCTGGGTTACCATCACCTTGCATATACCCACATCAGAAAGTCCATATATAGTTTAGTGAGTGGGTGTGTAAGAGGATTCTTGGGACAGAGAGGTTTGTTTTTATGATGGTGAGAGTGAGAAAAATCATTTGGGAGTGAAAAGACAGCAAGGAAAGTAGGGAGGGTGGGTGAGAGAGAGTAAAGAAGAGTCAAAGGGGAGAGGGGAAGAGGGAAAAAGGAAAGCAAGAGCACTTGAGAGGAGTGCCTGTACTGGAGAACAGACACGCATATACTGGAGAATAGGCACACATCTACTGTAGAACAGGCACACATCTACTGTAGAACAGGCACACATCTACTGTAGAACAGGCACACATTTATACTGTAGAATAGGCACACATCTACTGTAGAACAGGCACAAATATATACTGCAGAACAGGCACATATATACTGTAGAATAGGCACAAAGATATACTGCAGAACCGGTCACACATATACTGTAGAACAGGCACACATATATACTGCAGAACAGGCACACATATATACTGTAGAACAGGCACAAAGATATACTGCAGAACAGGCACACATATACTGTAGAACAGGCACACATATATACTGCAGAACAGGCACACATATATACTGCAGAACAGGCACACATATATACTGTAGAACAGGCACAAAGATATACTGCAGAACAGACACACAGATATACTGGAGAACGGCAAACATCTACTGCAGAACAGACACACATATACTGTAGAACAGACACAAAGATATACTGCAGAACAGGCACACATATACTGTAAAACAGGCACAAAGATATACTGCAGAACAGGCACACATATACTGTAAAACAGGCACAAAGATATACTGCAGAACAGGCACACATATATACTGTAGAACAGGCACAAAGATATACTGGAGAACGGCAAACATCTACTGTAGAACAGGCACACAGATATACTGGAGAACAGGCACATATATACTGGAGAACAGGCACACATATACTGTAGAACAGGCAAACATCTACTGTAGAACAGGCACACAGATATACTGTAGAACAGGCACATATACATACTGGAGAACAGGCACACAGATATACTGTAGAACAGGCACATATACATACTGGAGAACAGGCACACAGATATACTGTAGAACAGGCACACATACATACTGGAGAACAGGCACACATACTGTAGAACAGGCACACATATACTGTAGAACAGGCACACAGATATACTGCAGAACAGGCACATATATACTGGAGAACAGACACACAGATATACTGCAGAACAGGCACATATATACTGGAGAACAGACACACAGATATACTGTAGAACATGCACACAGATATACTGTAGAACAGGCACACATATACTGCAGAACAGGCACACATATATACTGGAGAACAGACACGCATATACTGTAGAACAGGCACACATATATACTGGAGAACAGACACGCATATATTGCAGAACAGGCACATGTATACTGGAGAAAAGACACACAGATATACTGCAGAACAGGCACATATATACTGGAGAACAGACACACAGATATACTGTAGAACATGCACACATATATACTGTAGAACAGGCACACATATACTGTAGAACAGGCACAAAGATATACTGCAGAACAGGCACACATATACTGTAGAACAGGCACAAAGATATACTGGAGAACGGCAAACATCTACTGTAGAACAGGCACACAGATATACTGTAGAACAGGCACATATACATACTGGAGAACAGGCACACAGATATACTGTAGAACAGGCACACATACATACTGGAGAACAGGCACACATACTGTAGAACAGGCACACAAATACTGTAGAACAGACACACAGATATACTGCAGAACAGGCACATATATACTGGAGAACAGACACACAGATATACTGCAGAACAGGCACATATATACTGTAGAACAGGCACACATATACTGCAGAACAGGCACACATATATACTGGAGAACAGACACGCATATACTGTAGAACAGGCACACATATACTGCAGAACAGGCACATATATACTGCAGAACAGGCACATGTATACTGGAGAAAAGACACACAGATATACTGGAGAACAGGCACACATATACTGCAGAACAGGCACATATATACTGCAGAACAGGCACACATATACTGCAGAACAGGCACACATATATACTGGAGAACAGACACGCATATACTGTAGAACAGGCACACATATACTGCAGAACAGGCACATATATACTGCAGAACAGGCACATGTATACTGGAGAAAAGACACACAGATATACTGGAGAACAGGCACACATATACTGCAGAACAGGCACATATATACTGCAGAACAGGCACACATATACTGCAGAACAGGCACACATATATACTGGAGAACAGACACGCATATACTGTAGAACAGGCACACATATACTGCAGAACAGGCACATATATACTGCAGAACAGGCACATGTATACTGGAGAAAAGACACACAGATATACTGGAGAACAGGCACACATATACTGCAGAA
Source organism: Discoglossus pictus (assembly GCA_027410445.1). Lineage (NCBI taxonomy): Eukaryota > Metazoa > Chordata > Amphibia > Anura > Alytidae > Discoglossus > Discoglossus pictus. The sequence goes on from CM050168.1 coordinate 65,345,730, forward strand.
CAGGCACATATATACTGCAGAACAGGCACATATATACTGCAGAACAGGCACATATATACTGCAGAACAGGCACATGTATACTGGAGAAAAGACACACAGATATACTGGAGAACAGGCACACATATACTGTAGAACAGTAGCTCTATCCACATATATACACTAAAGAACAGACACAGACTAAAATGTAAAGTCTCCCTCTATTGCATCAGTTCTCATGTGAATAATGGTTTTATTTCGTCATGGATTAACACAAGATGGCTCAATTATTTACAATTATTTTCTTAACAATGAAAATGCATATACATATTATATATATACTATCGACAAGCCCGTCAAAAATGACGGCAATAACATTTGCAGCCTGGCAATGCTGTTTGCCACACAGTGTGAGGGTCTCCCTCCTCTAACTTGCAGGCCTCACGATGCATGCCTTCGGCGCTCATTGTGAGCCTCTTCCCCCCTCTACTTTACAGGCCTCGCAATGAGCGCCTTTGGCCCCTGTCCCTCCCCCGTTTTTTCCCCCTTATCTCCCTCCCCTGTGTCTCCCCCCCCCCCCACTCCCTCCCCTGTGTCTCCCCCCCCCCACTCCCTCCCCTGTGTCTCCCCCCCCCCTCCTCTGTGCTCCTGTTTGCATTAACTGGTATGAAACCATTTGTGGGCTTGGGAAATTGATAATTTTCCCCAAGCCTGAAATGTTTTTCCGATTTGAAAAGAAATTTCGGCTTTACGGCCGCCATTTTTTCCCTCGCTTAGACGTTCTGAGACCTCTCAAAAGCGCCAATAAAATAGCAAATTAGCTTGCAACCTCACTTCCAGGCTCCCTACCTCTCCCCCGTGCTGTGTGTGAGGTTGTAAGTTATTTTTCCAATTAACTGGCAATCTCCCAACAGTTTCCGAGTTACGGGCATGAAAAAAATGGCGACCATTAAACTCGTAATTTTTTTGAAGCCTGTAACTCGTAAGCCGTTTGGAGCCTCTTCCCCCCCTTCGGCGCTGATTGCCGCCTCATCAAGCCAGTCACGTACAGGCCTTCGTCACTTATTGCAGCCACCATCAAACCCGTAACTTTCGGGCTTCGCAATGAGCTCCTTGGGCGCTCATTGTGCATGTGCAAGCCCGTAAAATGTAACATTGGGTGATGACAACTCGGAATTACCACAACTATTATATGTGATATATATATAAATATATATGTATATATAAATCTTTATTTTTATCTATTTCTATCCATATCTATCTATATATGTTTTTTATATACTTCCTCTACCTATGTATTTTTCATTACATCAGACCGATATACCTCATTAAGTGTATTAACATTTGTTTCTACTCTGTTTCCTTTATTGCAGTTGCTTTCATTTGTAATGTTAGAATAGAAATGTATCTACTGATAACAAACTCACATTCAGTGTGAAAGTGAAATAATAAAAACCATCTACAGAAAGGCAGGGACAATAATGTACCCAGTGGGCGGCTCTCACTTTTCCATGAAATGAAACACCTTGAATGGTCCCACAATTGCCCCCTATCGCTTTCAGTAATGGTTCTACGCCTTTCATCCCAATAAAGATTTGCTTGTCCTGCTTGCATCTATCCAACTGGCTAGAAGCCATTAATCTTGCACCTCCTGATATGCCATTACAGAACCCTCTCCTGATGGGCCAGCTGAGCGTCTTCTGTACATTAGTGCCACACGATGGGGGCATCAGATCAGCATTCTTTACCACGGGAACATTGACTGCACAGCACTGCTTATTGATTTACCTGGGAGCGGAAATTCTGATATGAGTTTCTGAAAACATTGTTTTGAGATTTATAGTGGCTCTAAATTCCTTGGTTTCCTATAACGCGCTTAAAATACCATATTTAAAACAATATGTAAAACATGTGTATTCATGTGATGCAGCAGCCCTAAGCACTACACAAGGAAATGATTTCTGGACATTCATAAAAATGCAAACATGTTTGTTTTACTGTTCATTGCATTAGATTCTACTTAGGGCCTCATTCAATTGCGATTTGGCCAATTGAATAGGGATCTATATAAGCACAGAGCATATTTTTTTACAGAAGTTTTTATTCAGTGAACTTCTATCCAAAAGCAAGGTCTTCATTGACTACAAACTTCTTTAAAAAAAATATGCATTGTGCTTATATAGAGCCCTATTCAATTGGCCAAATCACAATTGAATGAGGCCCTTAGAAGGGATTGTCTTACAATTACTCAACCTTCTCAGTATTCACTAAACAATGTCTCCATGACCTAAACCAGCCTTTGCCATAATGGCATTTTGGCTGCTTGTGATATACAAAGCTCCAGCCCAAATCCCCTACATGGTAGTGTCCAAACATGTTTACAATATGGAACTCATCACAAACCTTGCATCATAATGATGATGAATAGCCTGCTCCTTTACTGATAACAAACTGTGGGTCTCATTCAAATGCAATTTGGACAATTGAATAGGGCTTTATATAAGCACAGAGCATATTTTTTACAGAAGTTTTTAGTTAGTGAACATCTACCCAAACCAAGGTCTTCACTAACTAAAAACTTCTGTAAAAAAAATATTGAATAGGGCTCTATATAAGCACAGAGCATATTTTTTACCGAAGTTTTGAGTTAGTGAAGACCTTGCTTTTGGATAGAAATTCATTAACTCAAAACTTCTGTAAAAAAATATGCTCTGTGCTTATATAGAGCCCTATTCAATTGGCCGAATCGCAACGTAATAAGGCTGTATATCTTTAAACTCATCCCCCTATATTCTTCACTGCTTACGTTTCTGTCTCCAGATCCCACAAACTCCTTCCGTCTCATTTCTTTCCTAATTTCACTAGCCTCTTAGTTCATCCTCCTTCTCATTCTTTAACAACACTATGCCCTTCATTCTCTTCACCCGCATATTTATTCCTCCTAAGTTCCATTACTCCTGTTAATTCTCTCTATGAATCTCTCTTATCAATGCTGCTCCGCACTATCACCAGACCACTGAAAAACCTTTTGAATGTTAAAGTTAGTATTCAGAATGAGCTTTTCATTTATGGCCCCTACAGTGCACCTGACCTGGAGGGCCCTCAATGTAATTAAAGAGACTGGGCCTCATTCAATTTGGCCAATAGCATAGGGCTCTATATAAGCACAGAGCATATTTATTTTACAGACATTTTTAGTTAGTGAATACCTTGCTTTTGGATAGGAGATCACTAACTAAAAACTTCTGTAAAAAATATGCTCTGTGCTTATATAGAGCCCTATTCAATTGTCCGAATCGCAATTGAATGAGGCCCAGTGAGTCTAAGTCATTTAAAACAGTAAAAAAAAATCTTAAAAAGTTTTACAACTTTTTCACTTAATGTCAATTTCTCTACAAGGTGGTGCAGAAAAGTATTTATGAGTTTGCAGTATATTTAAGACACACAGTTCATTATAACAATAGAGGATACAGGAGGTGACGAAATTGTTTGAAGTACACTTGGGATGGGGTAAACAGGGTTGTTGTTGTTTTTGTTCAGTCCTTCAGTCGTGTCCGACTTTTGGTGACCCTAAGGACTGCAGCACGCCAGACACATCTATCTGTGCTCCTGGCTGTGCGTATCCATATGGTTTTCTTGGCAAAGATACTGGAGTAGGTTGCCATTTCTTTCCACAGTGTGCCATGATTTGTCTGACCTCTCTGCTATGCCCTGCCCATCTTGGGTGACCCTACATGATATAGCTCACAGCTTCATTGAGGTACACAAGCCCCTTAAACACGAGAAGGTAACAGGGGTACCCTTATTCTAGTAAGGTTACCTTTTACTCCCCATGCTATATGATATAATATTTGAGCTGTGAACATTTTAAAAGATATCAATCCCTTAAATTTTAAGTGTACGCTACATAAAAAAATATGAATACATTTGTTCCTCATCACTAGGAATTGCCTCCGTTCTATTGTAATTAACTATCAAAAGTAATGAATTTTAAGTGTTTTAAATTGCATGTTCAATTACTGGTAACTAAAATTATCTTGAGTTAAAAATATCGTTTAAGTCCTATGGAAAGTCTTCATTAGTTTATCACATTTGTTGCACTGCAGTTTCACATTATGGTAACTTAGTTTTTAAATTAAATGTCAAATATAATTTACTTGTAGAATCATGAGGGGTAGAACTGTTTTCATAGTGAAACTGCTGTTTTATCATAAGCTTGTTATAGTGCTTCTTTGGGTTTTGGGCTCTTATAATCGGTAAAGATGTATTATTAATGAATTAATATTAATTGGCACACAATGTGGATCAAATATGTTAGTTTGGTCTATGGACTAAGCTCTGCTACAATGCTACCAAAGCTAAACTGAGCAAGGACCGAAAATTATATCAAACATCTTATGGGGTTTGGGATATGGAGAGCAACTTTGGGCAGTTTCAAAAAGTCTAGTGTAGGGCTACAAAAAAAAGCTACAGATAAGAACAAAATGATTAAGGAGAATGGTGGGATTAGGCCATGAGGAAAGAAGTTGGATTTATTTCCTCTAGAAGAAAGATACCTAAGATACATATAAGGCTTTGTCAGGTGAACTTTTTCTGCCAAGAGATTTCGCCCCTTGAAATTACATTTTTTCCTTAAAGAAAGAAAAGGGAACTTTGCAGTAGGGAATCCAGATTGAGGAATTACCAAAAAGGCAAAAAAGAGAGAGCACAGTTGTGTAGTACAAACAAATACAGTGGTTCCTGGCACTCGTCGCCTTCAAAACTCATCAAATTTGGCATCTCGGTGAGGAAAAAATGCTTCATCACTCAATGCTTGCTCGGCACTCGTCACCCTTGCTAAAATATATATGCAGTTTTATTTTGTCTTTCCAAAGAAACAGAGAATAGCTTGGTACTTGTCATTTTCACAACTTGTGTTTTTTGGAACCAATTAATGACGAGTACTGAGGTACCACTGTATTTATTGCCCAAAAATAACAAATTTACAAAATAATCATCCAGTGCGTTTCAACTATAAGACCAGACTTCCTCAGGCATTTCTGTACTATAAAACGAACCTAAATAGTATTTAGGAGAAGCCTCCCAAAGGATATTACAAAAGCAAACCAAAGAAAAAATATGTTTGGCCATAATCTAGAGATCTAAACCTATTTTTACTGCAGTGAACATTATGGTCATTCCTCACTCTATTGATGTTATTGGCTACATAGCTGAATATTGGAGGTGTTTCCGTGTACATCCATTGCCTATTTCTGATAATAAGGGCAGGAAATATAATGATTTGGGGAAAAAGGGAGAGGGCAGCTATGATAGCTACATCTAAATATTTGAAGGGATTCTATAAAGTACAAAGTGAAGTATCTTAGGCAAATCATTTATGGAAGTTTCAGGTTTAAGAAAGATGTATGCACATACATTGTATTTGTATTAATGTAAAGACTCAATATGTAAACCTTTTTGAAGTTTTCTGAGTTGAAGTTATTGTGTGCAAATAAGTGATTTATTCATAAATCTGATGTTTCTACTTAACTGAAAATGTACTTTCATCATTGTTAGATTTCCTATCTGGAACTCATTGTACTGAGCTGATACAGTCCTTGAACACTGACAGTTGCCGATTCTAATAACACAAGTAAAACCATCTAATGGGTAAAGAATCTGGGTACCATATACAATATTAATTAATATATTGCACAGGAATGAAGATTGTTTCTGCGAGCAAATAATCCATTTTCAACAAAATGAACAATTCAAGAGTGAAATCTGAAATCTCTTTCTAAATGCGATTTTTGTGTTAAGGCCAAGTCACCTTCAGCTGTTGACGTGAGCACATTGTGTGGTACCTAAAAGCTTCTTCTTATGACCTTGCAAAACTATTATCTGTTTTTATTATAATTTACATTCTGTATTTCTAATCCTAATTTTTATTATGTTGACTTTGTGCTTATTATTAGCTTGCAAGGTTATGGATTCAATATGTTTCTTGTTAGAAGCTTTCAAAATTCCAAGCATCTCTTAGGCTTGATCTGTATCAGCCCAGTAAGGAACATACATTGTTGTCCACTCTGGTGTTCCAGGAAAATCAGTAACATCTCCTAGAAACATTACAGATATGGCACTCGATATTTTCCGTTTCTATACACAAGATTCTATATTAATACCTAATAGTTGACTTTTTTACTTAACATTTATTTTGATGTTGTTGACTACAATCTTTTAACAAAATTCCAAATTTGATGAGATGTCAGCTAAGGGCCATGAGCGGGCATGGCCTTATTACCCATTAGGCCAACTAGGCAGCTGCCTAGGGGCACTTTCCTGTGAGAAGGTCCCTTTTATAGCTTAAAAAACCCTAAAAATAATTTCTGGCTTAAAAACAAAATACTGCAGTTTGAAGACTGGACCAATGTCAGATGCATTTAATAAACAAGTAATATCTTGGTGTGTGTTTGAATAGCTTTGAAGTTATGCTGTTATGGGACATAGAGAGCCATATATACGCACAACAAAGGGAAAATGGGTGTGTGCATACCTTGCACACGCACTCACAGGGGCTCACTGCCTAGTGGCTCCGAAAAGGTAGATCCGGCACTGTCTGCGGGAGCTTTTTTCAGTAATGTTATACATAAATCCGAAGTTTTTAGTTAGTGAAGACCATGCTTTTGGATAGAAGTTCACTAACTAAAAACGTCTGTAAAAAAATATGCTCTGTGCTTATATAGAGCCCTATTCAATTGGCTGAATCTCAATTTAATAAGGCTGATAACCTTTGCACATTACGATTTGTTTAAAGGGCAATTTACTTCACTGTAAGTGCTCTTCATGGTGTGAAAGAGCACAGTATTATATGTTAAAATTATCTTTTTTTTTTTAATAACACTAATCACAGCTAAAAAATCTAAAGTTTTAAGTCTTTTTACTTAACAAAGCGTAGCCTGCCTACTGACTGTTTCATGATTAATAACACATGCTAAGCCTGCGCTGAGGAAACTGATTTATAGCATTTTTCCCTGTATCCAGGAATGCACTCAAAAGTTAACATGTCTGACAGTGAGCAGTCAGTGACTCATGTAAACACAGATTTTATATGATTTGATTTATCAGTGAAAAATGCATGTATTTAAAAAATGTAAAAAGTATTTCAACATGCTTTTAGGAGATCTTTACTGTGATGTGGTCCAAATTGTACTGCATTAGGGGTCCCTTTAATTATAAGCCAAATAGGCAGAAGCCCTGGGGCATATTTAGGGGACCGTCAGGGATCAGCTAGGTCTAAGCATATTATAGCCAGTATAATAATGAGAAGTATACATTTGAAAATGAGTCCTTCCTTATAGCCTCATTCTATGGTCAATGCATAAATCACAATATAATTCAAACAACTCCTTACCGGCATTATTAAGTGGGTTGAAACATATGTGGTGCTATAACAAATCTGACTGCCCTCTTTCAAAATGCTTTTTTTTTTTTCTTTCTGGCTCTTTCAACTAACATCTGAAAACATTATCTCTATAAATCTTTGCAGTATGTCTGTGATAAATATAGAGCTGTTTTATGATCTTGTAATAATAAAGTGTTTCAGCCAAGACATTAACAAAATAACTGCGTCTGAGTAATTGCTGTGGAATATTTCTTAAGAACTGAGGTTTCCAAATTCCTGTATAACACAAATCCTTAATGCACTCACAGGCGTTAGATTATCCTGGATGGAGTCCAGGTTACGAAAACCAAGACGGAGAAACAATAAGCACCCTCCGAGTACGACAATTTAGTTTATTTGTGGCCACATTGCTGATATTGTACATTAGTATATACAAACAACGACATGGACCTAATACGAGAAATGTAATAGCAGAAGAGCCTGGCGGTAATGGGTTATAGAGTTAATGTACCGCCATTCGTGCCGCACCTGCAGATTATAACTTCATGTTGTACAACAAAATAGAAATTGTTCTATTGGTCGTTGTAGTTATTACCATTATTATTTATACTGTATTCCACTGTGGTGTTAAATCTGATAGTAATTACAAATTCAAATTATATACACACAAAGGTTTTATGATAGTTAGTAATAAACAGATGATAGAGACTAGGAGCCCGATTCAATTAGAAGCCCGCATCTTGCGGTATACAGGCCGTATGTCTGTGGGCATGCTGCGGGCTCACAGTCTGCTACAATTCCGGTGCTATTCAATTAAAACAACCCGCAAGTTAGGGGGCGAAAGACCAAACCGTAAACCATGCACTCGTCCATAGTAGTTCAGAGCATGAATATGATCAATTAAGCAAGGCCATAACTACCCATTTGGAAACAGCCAATAGAAAATGAGACCGCCATCATTACGACAGTAAAACGTGGAGGTTACACGTCAATCAATTAGCGTTTAGGGGTCCGATATGCGATCGGACTCACAAAACCGCAAAATAAAAAATAATAAAAGTTAATGCTGATACTGTTCGAGTCCATGTGGGTGGTCTAATATATATTAACTCATTGATTCCCGAGATCGATATAACCCCGAAATGACACATAAAAAAATAAGTTTTTCATTGACAAACCGCCTTGAAGGTCCTCTCTAGCACTCATAGGATTTTCTCCAACATTTGCCATTTACGGGTGTGAAAAGATTTGCGGGCTTGGGAAATTGTAGCAATTGAATAGCGGTTTGCGATTTTAGCCATCGTAACTCTTGTGGATGGGAAAGATCAAAGGCTTCGGGAGGCTGTAAGTTCTGGGTTTAACAACCGCAAAGTTTTCAAGCTCGTGTCACGTAAATGCTTGGAGCCCCCAAAAAGACTCCAATTGAATAGCAAATTAACTTAGGGCTTCACTTACGGGCTGCGGTAACTTACGATCTGGCTCTAGATCTGCCAGAGAATCTGTCCTGTATGTATGGATGGATTAAACCAGTGGTAGTCAACCTGGTCCCTACTACCCACTAGTGGGCGATTCAAGCTTTCATGGTGGGTGGCGGGGTAATCACTAGGTGGCGTGGCGTTACATGCCAGAGACCCGCAGCACCACTCTTGGCTGGTTGGAGACCTGGTGGAAGAGCCTAGAGAGAGCAGTCAGGACCGGATCACTATCTAGTAAGTACAGGGCGATACATAGCCAGGGTCATATGATTTATGTAACCAGAAATGAGACAGGGTAAATTGAGTTACTGCGGCGCCAGTGGGCGGTAAGAAAATGTTACCATCAAAAGTGGGTGATAGGTCTTAAAAGATTGCCGCCCCCTGGATTAAACCATACTTTCATAGAAACTAAGATATGGTGGTAGATACGAACTTAAAAAAGAACATCTTTCCTGCCCATTATGTCTGCCCAAAAAGTTTGGCTTAATTATACTTTAGGTTGACCTTATACTTATCCTTGTTGTTGTTTTGTCATTCAGACGTGTCCGACTATCCATGACCGTATGAACCACAGCGCACCAGGCACATCTTGTGTCTGGTTGTGCTCATCCATAGAGGTTTTCTTGGCAAAGGTACTGGAGGGGGTTGCTATTTCCTACTCCATTGGACCTCTCTGCTTGATCTGCCCATCTTGGGTGACCCTACATGGTATAACTCACAGCTTCATTGAGGTACACAAGCCCCTTCACCACAACAAGGTAGTGATCCAGAAGGGGATATTTATCCTAGGCATCCTTAAATTCCTTAAATGTGTTTGGTTCTTCTATCTCACATTACCGCTAGGGTATCAGAAGCATATAAGTAGAAATAAAAAGACAAAACAAGATGTAACAATATGGGAAATGCTACCACTTTATAAAGAATACTAATAATAATAGTTGTTTCTTATAACCGATTGAAAGTCTTCCATGATTGGTCGTAAGAAAATCATTGCTCTAAAATTAATGATGTGGAACATGAATTTAGCAATTTTGCTTTTAACCTTCAATCAGTCTATTAATTCCTCTGTTTGCCTAATTACCTATTTTCCATTTTTATACCCTGGATCCTTTTCTTTCTTGCTTAACAAGAAATTCAGTGTTGTTCCAAAAATTACAATATCTTCTTTTTTTTAGATGTTCCCATCCAGTTTTTCACTTCATTAACCTAATGAAGTTGGTTTAATTTCTTTGATTTAATTAATAACTAAAGTGCTTAAGGGGTTAAAGCTAATGGTGGAACAGCATTAAGAAGTAAGTGATGAACACTGGAAGAGATGTAGCAACAGGATTGTGATTGGCTTCTAATTGTTACAAACTTATTATAAATTGCACTAAGGAATAATTAAAGTTGACCCTTAAACACCACCCTGCATATACCTTCCCTCTTCCAACGCAATCAGGACTTTAGTTGTTGTTGTTTAGTCGTTCAGTCGCGTCCGACTCTCTGTGACCCTATGGATCGCAGCACACCAGGCACAATCATCACGTTTTCTGGTAGTGCTTATCCATAGTTATCTTTGCAAATATACTGGAGTTGATTGCCAGTTCCTTTTCCAGTGGACTGTGATTAGTCTGACCTCTCTGCTATGATCTGGGTGACAGTACATGGTATAGCTCACAGCTTCATTGAAGTACACAAGCCACTTCACCACGACAATGTAGTGATCCAGAAGGGGATGAATTTAGCATTCATGCTTATAAACTCTGTTTTTACTGCCTAAAATCAAACAAATAGTCCCTGAACTGCTATGCCCTCTGCTGCATATGCAGATACAGACTCTGCAGGGCTGTATGTGTTGTGTAGGGCTAGCCTATCAGGGATCTCTTCTCAGCAGCATGTTGCAGAATGTTGCTAAGAGATGGTTACTGATTGGTTAGTATGATGCACTGTACAGCAAGTACAGCAGAGTCTGTGTCTTTGTGGGATACAGAGAGCAGACTTTATTTGTATGTAAAACAGAGTATTTATGCACTTCATAAAGGCATATTTAAGTAGCATGGATTATGAATGCATCTGATAGAGGAGACAAAAACATAGAGGATGGCAAAAACCCCAAATAAACATTAATAAACTTACCCTAAAATGTGCAATTTTTTTTAATTTTCTGGCAGTTGATTTGTGAGAAGGAAAGCCCCTGAAAATGCAAGCTAACAGCCTTATTAAATTGCAATTTGGCTAATTGAATAGGGGTCTATATAAGCACAGAGCATTTTTTTACAGAAGTTGTTAGTTAGTGAAGACCTTGCTTTTGGATAGAAGTCCACTAAGTAAAAACTTCTGAAAAAAAATATGCTCTGTGCTTATATAGAGCCCTATTCAATTGGCCAAATTGCAATTTAATAAGGCTGTAAATTAGCATACAATTCATAATTTGTCGTGTCCAAACCAAGACAACATTGTTGCAATATCTGGGGATTCAGTCTCTGCAGCAAAGCACTGTGGGATATGTAGTCTTTTGTTCCCAGCACAAGGAAACACTCACTGGATTTCTGCATTGTGATGCTGTTGACTTGAAGGTTAGTATAGAGTTTAAAATGTACTTGAATGCCGTTTTTCTATTGGTTAGTACAAGGTGCCTATGTAAGCAGCTGTGGGGGGGTGGAAAACTTTTTTTTAAATAAAATAAATCTTTATGTGTATAGAATGACTTCATGTAATGTGTGTGTCTGATATAAGCAGCAGGTGTTAGATTAGAAAAAGGTAAAAACAGGGAAACTTAGATGTACCTTTAAGAAAACAAGGTACATTAATGTAAATGTATACACATGTATATTATATACCAAGTAAAATCAAGAAACCTTCCATATTTCTTTAAGTAGTTGAGTAGACTGGTTTATTAGCTCTTATTTGCTGTAATCTGTACTTCTATTTATTTGGTATTTTGTTTAGAACATTGAGTACTTATCTCCTGTTACACAAACAAAACAACAGGAGAAACATTGTACATTTTTCAAAGCATTTCAAGAATTTTTAGTTTCCCAGGTTCATTTTCTGCAGACAGCGCTCTTATCTTTTTGTGAAATCCAGGTTTATCCTTTTGTAGTCTGTCAAAAGTCAACATCTTTCAAAATAATATATTTTTTTCATGTGACCAGACAACAAAGAAGGTTGGAGATGGTATGTGATTGCTCCGAGACAGCTTCCTGTGCTGAAAAGCGCTCATGAAAAAGTGGAATATGAGCCAAATGCTAATTGCTGTTCAGTAAATGACCACCATAATTGAAGGAAAACTTCGCATTTCTCTGAAGTATTTAAAAAAACGAACTGCTGTGGACATAAATCATGTTTAGAGGAAAGCTATGGCAAGCTTGGACAAGCTAGTAAAAAGTAAAGATGTTACACTATCAACAAAGGTCTGAATAGTTCAAACTAATGAATTCCCAGTAGTTACATACAAATGTGAGAGCTGGACCATAAAGAAGTCTGAGCGCTGTAGAATTGATGTCTTTGAATTGTGGTGTTGGCAAAAACTGCTTAAAGTCCCTTGGACTGCGAGAAGATCCAATAAATCTAATAAAAAGTACTAAAGGAATTTAAGACATGTTATTCACTGGAAGGTATGATCATGAGGCTGAAGCTCAAAAATTTTGGCCATATCATGAGAAGACAGGACTGCCTAGAAAAGACTCTGATGTTGGGAAAGATTGAAGGCACATGCAGAAGGGGACAACAGAGGCAGAAATGGATAGATGAGGTCACTGAAGCAATGAATATGAGCTTGACGGAGCTCAGAGGGGCAGTGACTGACTGATGTGCCTGGCATACTGTGGTGCATAGAGTCACAGAGAGTCAGACATGACTGAGTGACTAAACAACAACAACAAGAGGATTTTCCATCTTGAATCGTTTGACTACTCCCCAATAGCTTGAGGCGGGAGGGGTGTGTTTATGTAAATCTAGTGGAAAGAATAGGGAGAGATGAGGTGGATGTATTAATAAAGTTAAATATTGTATAATTTGACACCTACCTCCTATTCAGAATTCTCTCACATGCAGTGCCTTCACCAATATATAATGAATGTCTCCAGAGACTAGCAGAGGCATCAAATATTTTTCTCATTAAAATGAGCTTTATGACATTTCCCTGCCTAATTAGGCTCTAAACCAATTTCAGTTATCAAACGTTCATTTTTTTTTCATTGTACAAACTGCTGTGCACCATCAGGGAGACGCTTAAATATCATGCTGAAAAGCTGTTTAAATTGTTATCTTTCTTTATTGTTTGTAAATCTCTTTAAACCATCAAACTGCACAGGTAATGCGATTATATTTTAGCTTTATTGTTTTCTAACAGTTTTTTACATTCATATTTTTCATTTTAATGAAATAAATATTTTAAAATGATTAAAGTTTGTTGTGTGATGCCTACAAGAAATGAGATTACTAAAGTTACTGCCACACCGGTGGGCGGTAAGGATATTTTTCCATCAAAAGTGGGTAGTAGGTATTAAAAGGTTGACGAATCCTGCTATTATTATTATTATCTTTATTTATATCGCGCCGAAATATTCCCTAGCGCTGCACATTGGTTGAGTACACACTTAATACCTTGTAAAGAATGGATGGCCCTGTTTTTGAGCATAAAATCAAATGTACATAGAGCTTGTTTCCAAGGCACTGACACAAGATTGAAAACTTACAATCTAAGGGTTATACACAATCACCACACCAATGCAACAGCCAGTAGGCAGGATACACGTTGTATGTACACAAAGACTTAAAACTTTAGATATAAATCAGTGTCCTCACCACCGGTTTGACATGAAACTATTAGTCATGAAACAGTCAGTAGGCAGGCTACACTTTGTTATGTAACAATCTTATAACTTTAGAATTTTTATTAATGTAATTAAAAAACTGCTATAAATCAGTGTCCTCACCACCGGTATGACATATGTTATTAGTCATAAAACAGTCAGTAGACAGGCTACACTTTGTTATGTAACAATCTTAAAACGTTAGAATTTGTATTAATGTAATTAAAAAACTACTATAAATCAGTGTCCTCACTGTCAGTTTGACACAATGTTATTAATCATGAAACAGTCAGTAGGCAGGCTACACTTTGTTATGTAACAATCTTAAAACGTTAGAATTTTTATTAATGTAATTAAAAAACTGCTATAAATCAGTGTCCTCACTGTCAGTTTGACACAATGTTATTAATCATGAAACAGTCAGTAGGCAGGCTACACTTTGTTATGTAACAATCTTAAAACGTTAGAATTTTTATTAATGTAATTAAAAAACTGCTATAAATCAGTGTCCTCACTGTCAGTTTGACACAATGTTATTAATCATGAAACAGTCAGTAGGCAGGCTACACTTTGTTATGTAATAATCTTAAAACTTTAGAATTTTTAGCTATTATGAGTGTTATTAAATCATATAATGTGCTCTTTCACACCATGAAGAGTCCTTACAGCGAGGTAAATGGCCCTTTAAATCTGCAAAGCCACAAAAAAACAGAACTGTAAAAAATGCCTCGAAACGTTCATCCTGTCCAAGTGATTTCATGTTCTGGCATCTCCAACAGACACAGGGCTGGGACGATAAACTGCAGTGTCTCGTGTACTGTGCGCACAGGAGAATTTAATTCATTGTAGCACTTCCTTAAAGTTATTGTCTGATCAACAAAGAGACTTCAAGAAGAAATGGCATAGCTGCAAATAAACAAGAAATTCAAAGTGCTGATAGTTGATGAATATCAAAGGCAGTGAAGGACACATCCAGAGTAGATATGGAGGCATCACCGCACAAGCCTGTCAAACCCCCCCGATCAGCACTTCTACAGTGTATCAATCCTACCGAAAGTGGCCTCCATCTGGGTTATTCCAGGGAGTGATGCAAAGTCAGCACAAGTAATAGCACAAAAGTCTTTGCTTTGGAAGCAACTAGTTCTCTACATAACTACATCTTGTGTGAATATATGTACAAGTGATTGGCTATAAGTATAATGGAAGGATGCAGGCAATCAGTAATTTTTCTATTAAATGTATAAGATATTACAGAGGAGTTCAAGACTAATAGAAATGGCACGTTATTAAAAAGTCTAAGAGGCTCACAAACCAAAATCTAACCCTAAATACTACCTTGAAGGGGGTGGTTTACTTCAGTGAAGCTGTGAGCTATATCATGTAGGGTCACCCAAGATAGGCAGGTCGTGGCAGAGAGGTCAGACAAGTCGCGGTCCGTAAGCAACAGTGTTTTTATGTTGCACGAACATACACACTTCCATGATAAAATCACTATTTTCTTGCAAAGGCAATTTAGGATATAATATTTCTTGGGTCTTTCTAGAGCCTTAGTTGAGAGTTGTTGTTATTCAGTCCTTCAGTTGTATCCGACTCTCGGTGACCATATGGATGCAGCATGCCAGGCACATCTGTCTATTTCATTGGTTGTGCTTATCCATACAGTTTGCAGAGCAAAGATACTGGAGTGGGTTGCCAGTTCCTTCTCCAGTGGACCACGATTTGTCTGACCACTCTGCTATGACCTGCCTATCTTAGTGACCCCACATGTAATAACTCACAGCTTCATTGAAGTATGCAAGCCCCTTCACCACAATAAAATAGTGATCCAAAAGGGGTAGTTGAGAGTAGGAGAATCCATTTGCTACAACTTTCCTTAGATTTCCTACTTATATTTTTTTTTGCCTGGATTTTTTGGTATTTAGTTTAAAGGTACAGACTTACTATTCATGAGAAAGTCATGTGACCATAGTTATGATCTGTAAATGTATAAGTTAATGTGTTGTACTAATATATATGTTTATATAGGCCATATGTTGGTAGGACTTAGGACTTGCTGCTTATATCCTTATTGGTTGCATTAGTTCAAATAATATATATTGGTCTCTGTTCTGTGCCTATAATTAAACTATTCACATACTAAGTTATTTCATATTTGGGATGTTGGGGCAATAACAGTTGATTTTATCAGTTATTTAGGCCCCTCTGAAAGTAGGGTTGTGGTTCCCTGGTGGCATGGGTGTAGGAACTGGGGGGGGGGGATTGGGGGGACAAATCCTCCACAGATTTTTCTATGTATGAATGTATAAGCTATTTTGCGGGCTGTGCATACAATGAGATGTATCCCCTCAAAAATGGTGGTCCAGTGGTTAGGATTTGGTGCTTTCACCACTGTGACTTGGCTTCAATTCCAGTCAGGGAGCCAAGTGGTCACATCACCCTGCAGGGTTGGGCCTGTCAGTACTTTGATGGGAGACCACCTTAAATTACCAGGAGCTGTATGCTGTAGCCCACTCTAGAAGGAATATGCAAAAAAAAAAAGTAAAGCGTTTTTCCAAGAGACCATTTATTTGAAATAATTTACAAATAAATGTATATTGTACTTAGTATAATTTAAACGATAGGGCCATATTCAATTGAGGTTTCGGGAGATCCGGTAGCCCGTTAGTGAGGTTGCAAGCTACTTTGCTATTCAATTGGTGTCTTTTTTGCAGGCTCCAAACAGCTTCCGAGTTACCGGCTTGAAAAAATGGCGGTGGTTAAACTCATAACATACAGCCTCCCGAAGCCTTTCGCAAGAGTTACGATGGCTAAAATCGCAAACCAATTCCCCAATCCCGCAAATGTTTTCACACCCCTAAAATGGCAAATGAATTAGAAAATCCTACGAGTGCTAGAGAGGACCCGCAAGGGGGTTAAACACCTGATTGTAGCACTGTAAATGCAAATAAAAAATCACTACTGCACAGTAAATAACGGGAAAGTGATGATAGACATTAGAATTTTTTGCGCAACAGCCTCAAGTTTGCAAATCGGAAGTAAATACATTTTATTTTAATGTTTAATTTCGGGGTTAAATTGATCTCGGGTATCAATGAGTTAATACATATCAGGCCACCCACATGGACTAGAACAGTATTGGCATTCATTTTCATAATTCTTTATTTTGCGGGTTTGCGAGTCTGATCGCATATCGGACCCCCGAACATGTAACCTTCATGTTTTACTGCCGTATTAATGACAGTCTCATTCTCTATTGGCTGATTCAAAATAGGAGGTTACAGGCTTGCTATAATGATCAGGCTCCCACCCTGAACTACTACAAACCAGTGCATGGTTTATGGTTTCGGCTTCGGGGCCAGTAACTTGCGGGCTTGAGCAATTGAATAGCATCGCAATCGGAGACGAACAGGAGCCCGCAACACACCCGCAGACATTCAGCCGTCTGCGATAAAGTTACGGGCTTGGAATTGAACGTGGCTCTAGGAGGTTTAGCTATCACATTCCCATTGTGCAAATAGAAGCTTCCTCAACATTCAAAGTATTTTCCCGTCTCGGAAAATGAATCAACAGAAACCAAAATGGTAGAACCCACTGCAGCATAATGTAATATTAAAGGTAACAAAGTACTGGTGTTAATTTTTTTTTTTTTTGCTTTTGTCTGTTTTTAGTCATATTGTAAATCCAGTATTACAGTATTATTTATGCGCTCATCCGGATAGTGTCACTTTAAAATCACATGCTATCTCATCAGGATCCTATTGGGATCTGCTCTGTTTGTTTAATTTTTGCCTGAGAACCAGGAGGATAAAGCAAATATCTGTCAGAGGGCCTCTGCTAGCAGATTTAGCTTATTTATAAGTGCACTTGACATTTAAATCTACCTTAACCTTATGAAAAGTAGTGATATATAATGACTGAGCCAATTAACAAGGGAGTGTGACTTAGCTGCAGCAATATCTTTATGGCAGGGGACTGCTCTGCACATTAGGAACAGCTCCCATGTGGGAGAAAATCATATGCCAGCCGGCTTTACACTGTCTCTAAAATACCAGGCTGATCCATGTGTGACAGGGAACCAGAGCCCGGCTTTGTCTCACCTACTGCAGCTGACAAAGGGTATTTACAGGACCGGGAGAGGGAAATAAGACAAGTTGTTGTCTAAATCAGCCGGTCCCGACACTGGTGCGGATCATTTACTGGTCCTCAGGAACCAAGAGGGATCAGGAGAGCCTAACATTATCATCAGTCATAGGTGCAGATAGATTATTTAGGAACTTATCCGCAGTTATAAAGTTGCTGTTGTAGTTTTTTAGTCGTTCAGTCATGTCCGACTCTCCATGACCTTACACTCCACTCACATCTATTGTTATTTTCTTGTTGTGCTTATCCATATGGTTTTCATAGCAAAGATACTGGAGTGGGCTGCCCGTTCCTTCACCAGTGGACCACGGTTTGTCTGACCTCTCTGCTATGACCTGCCCATCTTGGGTGGCCCTGCATGGTATAGCTCACAGCTTAATTGCGGTACACAAGCCCCTTCACCATGACAAGGTAGAGATCCAGAAGGGAATATAAAGTTGTTGTTGTTTATTCGTTCAGTCGCGTCTGACTCTCCGTGACTGTATGGAACACGCATCTCTCAGTCACTGCCTCATCAAGTTCATGTTCATTGCTTCAGTGACCTCATCTATCCATCTCTGCCTCTGTCGTCCTCTTCTTCTTGTGCCTTCAATCTTTCCCAGCATAAGGGTATTTTCTAGGGAATCCTGCCGTCTCATGATATGGCCAAAATATTTGAGCTTCAGCCTCTTGATCATACCCTCCAGTGAACAGTTTGTCTTGAATTCCTGAAGTATTGATTTATTAGATCTTCTTGCAGTCCAAGAGTCTCTAAGCCGTCTTCTCCAACACGACAATTCAAAGGTGTCAAGTCTACTGTGCTCAGATTTCTTAATGGTCCAGCTCTCGCATGTGTATGTTACTACAGGGAATACCATATGACCACCTTTGTTGAAAGTTTAATATCTTTACTTTTTAATAGCTTGTCCAAGCTTGCCATAGCTTTCGTCCCCAGAAGCAAACTTTTTTTAATTTCATGACTACAGTCACCATCTGCAGAGATCTTGGATCCAAGGAAAAAAAGTTATAAAGTATTCTAGTGTTATTATTGCAAACCTAGATAAAAATGTAGTGTTTCACATGAACTATTACCCTGTTGGAAATGTTCTGCATCTCAAAGCTGGCGTCCATAGAAGGTAACCAGACGAGTCTCTGATCATATAAGACTGAGAGCTACTGGTCTAAATGTTACCAAGTGAAGCCACAGTGTTGGAAAGCACATGGCAAGTCCTCATTTAAATAATATTTTGGCTTGGATGATTTTTACCTCTTTCAATCAATAGTCTTTTTTCTTGCAATAGTTAACCAGGCACAAAAACAATAAACTTTATTGCTAAAGTTATAATAAAAAAAGTCTAACAACAACAAATCTGACTAAAAGCAGAAAAAAGTTGCAAAGCGTAGTCAAAAAAATACTTTTTGATATCCCTGCTTGTTTATGGAGGCATCCATGAAACATTGGTGAAGAATGCATGTGAGTGGCACATTTGTATTTAAAAAGAGCAGAACTTGCATTTAGTGATGCAAGCTGCCTGCTTTAAGACATGTGGCATAACTGGGTAGGTATCACATTCTAAAAGATCCAATTATTTAACAAATCCACCTTCCTCTATCTCTTTTTTCCTCCCACTTCTCTCTCCATTGATAGATACGGGCAAGCACAAACCTCATGCTTTGAGCTGTCAGGACTGATGAAACCAGACAATATGGAACATTCTATATGCAGAGTGTTCAGAAATTATGATTTTTTTTTTTTATTGATTTGTATGTCTATGACTTATACAGGTACCTGCAGTAAATTTAGTTCTCCGCTGGTGATTCAGCCAATCAAATCAGCATAATGTAAGTACACTAGCATCTTGATGTCATGGGTGATGTTACTAATTAATAAAATATATTATCAAGATTTAGATCATTATAAGCATGTAGTATTATGCAATAAGCCGGGTCATTAGTACTATATCGTGGGCTAACTTAATTATTTAATGGCTAACCACACTAAATTATTTCTCAGGAGGGCGTATTCTTGTATACTATCAAGCTTCTCATTAGTTCTGCTGTCAGCTCTTCCAGATGTAGATGTCACATTTACATTGTGCAGATAGAATCTTCCTCTTCATTTAAAATATCCTTCCAGCAGAGGAGCAGAAACCAATATGGTAGATTCCACTGCAGCATAAATGCATATCACTTGTTATAAATATCATATTCTAAATACAGGCATATTATACTTATTTGAAGCCCATCGTTCTAAATTCTCCCCAATATTCATTAATTGTGGATTTTTTTGTCCGGTGGAATTAAATAATCTGAATTTTTGAGCACATTATGCTGTGTTGGACTGATTAACATGAAATATTTGAATAACCTGATTTTTTTATTTCATTGTTACTATATGTCCTACCAGGGGACCAAAGGGATGAGATCACCTTACAAACCGTCTCTTCCATTTATATTTGTTTCTGTATAACGAGTTTAACTTGTACAAATGTAGTTGTTTTTCAGCAATAAAAATCTATTTTCATCTACTTAGATGGTTTCT